>JAQGBY010006098.1:0-13627 GCA_034698785.1 Mycogona germanica
AGGCCCGCCTTTTTTAAGCGATGATACTGATACCGGGGTATGAGTGAAGTTGGGGGGGGGGACAATAGCGGAAAAATAAGCAGGTGGTGTAAATACGGTGAGGGGTTGTGTCGACTCAAAAAAGTGGACATGGGCTTGGTCGCCATATGCTGAGAACTGGAAATTTAAGGTAGTAGCGACTATTTTTTTTTGCTACAGCTGTTTTGTTGATTCTGAGATTTTTTATGGTCACTAATGTAGGCGAAGGTAGCCCTTATAGGGAAGGAGAGTCATGGGAACGCAAAAAAAAGGTACGCTATAGGTGGACGAGGTGACGGTGGACGGGGAGTGGACGGGATAGGATTGGGATCTGAGTTGGGGTGAAACGGGGGGTTGAGTGAAATTGCCGAGTGTGCCTATTAGCGAGAGCTCGACCATATGGACAACGAGGAAGATACGTTTCTTTTTTTTTAATTAAACAAAAGATCGGAAGTGAGGCTCGAATCGATAAGAGCAACTCAATCAGCTTTCAGAGATACGAGAGGTCAAAAGTTTACGGTTCCCCTAAGCGCGCACGCACACCAACACAACTTGTACAAGTAAGGTGAAACCAAAAGGACATTATTGAGCGTCCGAAATTATTAAAATTCAAATTGCAATCACGCTATCCAGTGTATAATCATCATATCTTACGCCAGAGTGCGAGTGCTTTACATTATTTTATATACTTTTTATTGCATAACAAATAAGAAACGCATAACTTGATTAGCAAATTCATGTTCACTTGGAAGTTTTAAAATTGCTAACGATTTAGGAAATACTAGGCGTTTTTAAATTATGAAGAGATTACAGATGAATATAGAACACCCCAAGAAATATAGAAAATCAAATAAATGTTTGATGGGCTCCAACTTGAGAAACATTCGTTAATCCTTATATATATTTTTTCTAGTTCAGGCAACTGTAGTGTATACCACTACCCCTTAACCTTACACCTCGTGGTGATATGGCTTAGGCCTTATGTGAGGGGCACATTTTCACCAGTACCTCGGGATCGAACAATCAAGAGCTCGCGCTGGGAATCGAACCCGGGACCTCTGAGCCACAGTAAGTAATAATAAAAACTAAATTAGATTGATCAAAAATTATGAATGAAAGATTAATGACTAAACATAAAATAAAATTCAATAGTAAGCACAAATAGATTCAAAAGATATATCAATTTATAGTCAAAAATTAAAAGAGAAAAGTCAAACTAATTTTACTGACCGTTTCAAATATTGAGCTCTCGTTTAAACGCTGTTCCCCATTTCCTTCCTACTCGAGAACAATATTGAACGGATACCCAACACACAAAAAGTTTAGGGGGTTGATGTTCTTAGTGGTAGAGGGGAGGGAAATAAAAAATGGTCGCTCCAGTACCTCAGTTCTATCATCCTGATATCATCATCGTCATTATTTACCCACACCCACGGTAAGCTACCGTAACCCCTCCTTCCCATTTATCCTCCATCCCCCCTCTTATTTCTACATCAACCCCGAAATTCGCACACCTAAGCCCCCTCACACACACACTATTTCGCAACCCCCTCCCCCCATTACCCCTAGATTCCCTCTCACTTTTTTTCTCATTCACAATTCATTAGAGCCGAACTCACACAAAAACCAGATTGGCTGTTGCTGCTGACAGGGTAAGGGGGGATGGCAGTGAGGGGGGTTTCGAACCCCACCTTTTATTTGTTTCCTGTTATTTACCCTGCCCCTGTCCCTGCCACTGCCGCAATGACCTACGACCCAGTGCCTATTTACCTGGGCAATATTTCCCACCACCCAATTGCCAACCATTTCCAATATGCAAAGCGAACATTCACGAATTTTGCCAAACTCTCTCGAAATATCTAACAAGCGCCAATAAGGCGTATTGTTATTGAATTCCTGGAATTTAATGTCCGCTGTCCAGAAGCTCCAACCTGCGAACTGCTCTAATATTTCGTGAATTTAAGTTCATTAAATATCGAAAATAATTAAGCGGTTTCACCGTCAGCATTTCCGGACCCTCTTCATAAACCGCACGTCGGTCAGCAAATCGATTCGACTATCTTGAGTCGTCACGTTGAGAATCACGTCAGACTACTACCCAGTGACGTTGCGCATCGGTGTGGTCACGCCGACGATGCGGGCCGAACCAAAACTAATCCGCTGCACGAATTCCCCATCCCCCTCCCACACACACAACCCTAAACACTCTTCTGGCCGGAGTAACTCATGCTGGCAAATGGCGAGAGACCAGAACCGATTTCAGGAAACTCGCGGCTGCCTTCAATCGACACCCCCCCCCCCCCAACTCCAGACAACCCCCATCCTCACTCAACCCAACAATCGCTGGCGTGCGCGCACAAATACGCAACAGCGATAAAAACATAACGCACTCCAAGAAGAAGACGCACGTCAAAACCCCATTTCTTATCGAAATGAAGAATCATCTTCTCAATCAGGCATGGCCACCACAACCCACTCTCCGGTAGTAACCATCGATATACTACTACTCAACATTCACGTATACAATCGTATATATCAGTTCTGCGCTTTATCACCGGGTGGCGGCGCTCATTTCGTCATTTTCGGCAGGCGTGAAAGGTTGCTATTGTCGCTTCAAATTCGTCAAAATCCAGTTCACCGCTAGGAGCGTTGAGGATTCATTTGATCGATCGTCCACCAGATTCTTAAAATTCATAAGAGGCACTAATATCATCTTATTCATTTGACCAGCGCATGTCCCCCCGAGCATCAGAAAAACCAAACAACAAAGATGGGCAGTGTTTTTCTGAACAGAATCGCGGCGTTAAAAAAAATTAACACAATGCCGGCGTTGGACAACGGCGATAGGATAGAGACACTGGCGCCACCAGTGGCCATCGGGCAAAACTGGGCAATCAAGAATAGGGGGAAAATCACATTAAAAAAAAATGCTGCTCACAACAAATGGAATGAAGCGCGCCATACGACGTCTGTTACGGAAGACGGACTTTCGAGCGAACATCCGAGATGGAAAGGCGATGGTGTGGTTGATGTTGATTTTGTTGTTCAACAAACCAGATAGGTGGGGGGGGGGGAGATATAGGAAGAAGGAGGTGTGGGTGGTGATGCGATGGAAGTGTGGGGTGGGGGGAAGAAGAGATACCACAAAGACCGGACAAAACCAAAATCAAGGCTCCAGTAAGTTGTGGGTGGACTTGTCGGGTGAGAGCAAGACTGAAGAGGAGGGGGAGGGGGAGGAGGAGGAGAGGGTGGGCACTTAAAAGATGACTCTGCACTTTCAATTTTGGCAGGCAATTACCTTTCCACATGAGACTTTCTCACACCATCGGTTTTTTTCTGCCTCTCTTCTTCTTCTACGGCTACCTTGAAGGGAAAAGCGTCTTAGGTAACCAACGCGGCATTTCTAGTTGGAAGGTGGGAGGGGGGGTAGGGAATGAGAAGGGTGGGGTGGGGGTAGAAAGATTGGACTCGCGCGAGAGGGGTGTTTATTTATAGGCGCGCTCAGTCTGGTGTCACGTAAACGACCGGAGCGCTCCTGGTGGAAAAACAACGCCTATTTCCTCGTGGCAATCTTTGTTGATGTCGTAACCTTTGGCGAGACAAACAATTTTTTTTTTCTAGCGATACTTTATACTCAAATTTTATGGCTTATGTCATTCAGATTTGTCTTTCTCACGAAGTTCGCTTTGCGAGACAATTGAAAATTCGCATTGGTGAGATAGATTAATTCGAATTGGTCCCCCAACTGCAGCCCTGTAATGAAAAACATACATCCGAGACGCTTCCACATTGGAACGGAACTGGTCATTCAATTTTTATGTTAATTAGTGCAATTACATATGATTGACATTGCTGACTAAACGACAGAGTAATACTTCTGATGTGTACGAATTCTATAAAGGTGTGTCCGAGATTGTTAATTTTTAATTACGTAAAACTTAAAGACTAAAAATTCCCGGAAGTGTATCGTGCCGCCCAATTATGAATAAATTGGTTGAACTTATGCCGCAAGGCAAAATAAACAAATCAGCAATCAGCAATCTTCAAACCAAAATGTGCAAGAAATAATCGCACCAGGAAAAGTTTGATAATCCAAGTTTGGCATGGTTTCCTAAACACACAGAGTGGGTTCTCAGCAACGAACGACACCCTTCGAATGTACGTGAGGGCGCCAAACAAAAATGGCGATCGCGCGGATATGGCGCAACTTTCTCTCCAAAAAAAAAAAGAACTAGTCACCCTGAAAGATGGAGAAAAGATGTGCACTGGAACGGTTTGGGAAAAGAGCGAGCGACCACGCGGGGGTGGCAGGGTGGAGGTGGTGGTGGAGTTTCAGAAAGAGTTCGTGAGGGATCTAAAAGGGAAAGGTGGCCGAGGAGCAACAAAACAATTTCGGCTACTGTTTGTTCTCGGTTCTTTTTTGTTGTTGTTGCTGCTGCTGCTGCTGCTGCTGCTCCTGGCCGCCAATCGCTAATTCGACTGTATCCAGGATTTCCTGGTAAGTTGCTCATCTATGCACGTCTTACTGGGCTGCTTTCCAAAGAAATGGATGGGTAGATTCAATATTGGCTAGTCGGAACCGCTGATACCCTCCTGAGACCCCAACCGCAACAGGAAACGTATCCTGGATATTTTATCAGCCATCGCTTTACTGCTTGCTCCCAATACTTCTGTCGTCATTACCGACCGGCAGAGGCGCTGCTCGCCGAAACCGTTCCAACGACAGGGGAGACACATCTCTGCAAATAAGCCAACGAACACAAAAGAGTACAAATAAAATATGTGACGTCAGTAGCCCACATGTGGCAGTAGGCGTGCTGGTCAAACGAACCAACCTGAACCAGATATGGAGACTATAAAATCCCCAGCTAAAAAAGCAAGTGTGTGTGCCTTGTGGACGACGTGAGTGCGAATACATATACAGTGTAGTAGACCTCTCTAATCGTTCCATTTCGCTATTTGTTGAGCCGCTCGGTTGCAGCACCAACACATGCAACTCGCACAATGCTGTTTGAACAGGGACGGGCTAGAACAACGATTCCGTGTAAAAACGGATTTTGGAACAACTGTTTCGTCGCCGATCTGCGTGGACGGGTGTCATTCGCATCCTCCCGAGACCCCACCATCCGAAACGAGATGGACATCGAAGATTGGCTCAAACGGAAAGAACGAAAATTCACTAAATAATAAAATCGTCTTACACTTCCGTTGCACACACACATGCGCATTGGTCGGGCTGTTCATATAGAACTACAAGGTAAGGAGGTGGTCAGGCCTCAGGATGATGAAGGCGCACCTGACCTGCGTGTTCCGCGGGACTTGCAAAGCAAACAACCATAGGCTATCGTCAGTGACGCAGTGGATCAGAGTAAACATGACACGTGTAGTTTTGGTCGTGCCGTATTGGACTGGTATATTTCTATATAGCTTCATGTACGTGTACACTCGAACCAATTGGTCGGTTCGATTCGAGTCGGTGGGCTGAATGGTCCGACAAAAGAAGGGGAAATAGGTGTAGTGGCGAGTTACCTGGCAACTGGTCTTGTTGTGCTTACCACGTGGACGAAGTCCAACCACCATCCCCTACAAAATTGCCCTCCTCAAAGTCGCTATTCAAAAATGTAACCTCCAAAATTCCATTCGATTTCCTTAGCGACAGGTACAACCAAACTAAATACAAACGTCAACGTCACAACGTCATACTCCGACTCCCGATTTCATTTTTGACCACAGGTGGCGCACAAGGTTGAATCCGCGCCGGTTATTCGAAACACCTGTACGGCAATGTAAAAATCTGGTGCCCTGCTCTCGATTCGTCCAAATGCGTATGTTGTTGTTGCAACCAAACCACAAACTTTGACAGTCAGGTTGCGGGGAACTGTGATCCAGGCGAACAAATTTGTACCTGTACACGATGACATTCCCAAATCAATGCCAATCAAAATGTTCGCGTGACCAATTGGTATCAAAATAGTGCTGCACGCATGCGCGACTTCATTTAAATCCAATGAGAGACTTAAAACTCCTTAGTAAAAAAAAATTAAATTTTGTAAACGTTTGGTCAGAGACGAACCATTCAATTTTTTGTTCTGGTCAGAGAGAAGGGCGATATCGAATGGCGGACATTAGTAGATTCGGGGGTGACTTTCCCCGGCATCCACCCCACCCCCCTCCACCCACTCGGGGGGGTTGTTCACAATGGCGTGGCCTACATCCATGGCGGCGATCGACGGACGACCATTGTGCAAATCACAATGACACACCGGAGCAAAGAGAGCCAACAAAAATGTGATGCGCGCAGCATATGTGAGTAAACACAAGCCGACGCGCGGACAAACATAGGCCACACCACACACACAACACACACACACACACATACAGAGAGCGTCGGAGGGCCCCAAAACTCGTGATGGTCACACACATGATGACACTCGGTAGAAAAGACGGACGGAGTCTATGACGCGCGCGCACTCTTCCACACACAAACGCACGCACACCACCCACGCCAAAGAGATGGATGGTTAGAGGTGGATAAATGCGATAGGATTACAGAAACGTATCAAAATTGCTTTTCATTACGAATATATATATATACATGTTCCATTTCGAAAAAAAGGAAATTCGGAAGACAAATAGAAATACTGATTTCGTCAGAGGTTTAAGTGAGCATCATAGTTGTGCTGTAACCAAGTTTACGAACCTCGATTCCGGGCCCCGATCTGATTAGATGGTCTTGCCGTTCGTTTCAGTTCACTCCCATCCCCTTCTCTCCCCCAGCATGGCCCTGTGCGTCGCATAACGGAACAGCGCCCCGCCCCAACACATGTGACGCCAAAAAAGCCAAACCTGAGAAAGAGGTGCGTGCTGGGGGTAGGACGATTCATTGTTCGCGATGGTGGCTGTCAAACTGAGATACAGAGGTTGTGAGTCCAAGCTAAAATGACGGCAATAATTTCACAACTTAATAAGTAACCTGAAACAACGACCATGTCATGCAGCATAATTGCATATTAAATCTGACGCAAAACAAATCTTGTAATTCTTGAACAAATTTAGATACACAAATTATCCTGCCCACTATCGAGTCGTTCTGATATCGATGTATCTCCATTCTGAAAATCGCCAGCCGATAGTTTTTATTTGAATTCCAAATATTTTATTGCATAAAGAAACTTGAACAATAAACGTTGATATCAGTTAATTCTTAAAAGCAACGCCGGCTTTCATTAATTTTTTATTCTTATCGACAGCACCGCCACCTGCGCCACAACAGCTTGGGGAGAAAGACGACGGTCGCTGGGTGCACTACACGATCATCGTGCGTAAGAACGCGACAGGCGAGTCGGCAAAAAAATTCATTAATAAGTCATTATACGAAAATATTATTATTCGGCCAGTTTGGCGCGAGATAACGCCGCTGACGTCGGTGGTCCTCCCCCCTTAATCCCCGATGTCCTTCGGCGAGCGTCCGTCGCGGAAACGCGCAAAGCCCACAAACATCGCCCATCACCTATCATCCCCCACCCCCGCACTGCTCCTCTTCCCCCACCTCCTCACGTCACCAAACCACCCACCTCACTTCGACCCGGCCACCAACACGACCGCTCCAGATATGTCCATCCTCCCCCCCATTGTATCTCCAGCACCAGACCGGAAACTCACTAATGAAAACGCAGGCCCACCCCACATCCACCCACACTCTATTCCGACTATTCCCCCATCCCCTCCCCCACGATTAATATTATTATATACAGAGTCCACGCATGCAAGTCCACCGTGACTCGTTTTTGCCATATACACATTGTCAACCGGCGGTTGGTGCGTGCCAAAATCGGTTCGAGGTGGCTGGTCACGCTGCCGAATGAGATCGCGCTCGACCGGTGAGATTAGCTGCGGCCCGCAGGGGCCGCCTCTTCGCCCATCTACCCAGTTTCTTCATTCCTCCGTAATTTGAACTCCCATTCAAAAATTTATTATACCCACTGGACAGGATGTTCGCTACTAATAATCGAAGTGAAAATAGTTGTATTGTTTTTATTACAAATAAAAATTATGCCAGTTATGACCAAAGCTCATTTAACATTATTATTTCAAGAATAATTTCTAACAAAATTGTTATCTTAGACATGAATGAAATCTGATACATAGTCAAAACACTATTTTAAGTTAAAACTTCTTAAAGATAAAAATATAAAGTAAAGTTCAGATTTATATTTTCTAACATGATCATGTAAAACAAAACATGATCATGTAAATATGCTTTTAAATTTTTTTACTTTCTAATCCAAAGCAAACTTAAGCAAAGGCAAGCTCTATATTTGCAAGAGCAGGTCAACGTAATTTAGTTGATTTACATATTAAAAGAACACGATTAACAAAATAAAAATTGGAGAAGTGCGCGCGAATCGCCATTGTCCACCAAAATGAAAAATCAACCCGCTATTTCCAAAAATGGCAACTTCTTTTCTGTACAGATAACAATAATATTTTTTCTAGAAAAGTAATTGGAATTTTTGTTGCCGTATTTATACACTGAAGTTCACGAGATAAGCTTTTCCGTATAACCAGCAGCTCGAGGATAAGGAGATGACATAAGAATGGTATGGTGGTGGTAAGGGGTGGGGAGGATAAAGGAAGACATTCTGCCCCCTCCCTCTCCTCCCCACACCTCCTCTCTCTTATCCCGCCCCCCATTAGTTTTCATCACACCTCAACCTCACCTATCTGCGCAGAGATATAGGTGGTGGCGAAGAAAGGTGGGGGGATGAAGTTCATCTTAGAACAAACCACGTCCGTATAAAGCACGTGCCATCTCCAACCGTCACTGCCCACAGCCTCTACCCTCCGTTCTACCGACAACCCCCTTCCCCCTATCCTCCCACACAACACCAGCCACAAAAAGAAAGACACCATGGCGATATCACAGATTTCCTCCTGAGCTCCTCGCTTCGCCGAAATCCGAAATCCGCCAATCTGAAATTTTCCAGACAGGCGTTACTAATAGAATTGCTCGCAGAGAAACATACGTAATCAAATAGTGAAACAATTAATAAACGAATTAAAATGTGATAAGTATTGGTGATATGGGGACGGTGAGTTGATTTCAACTGGAAAGTACCAAAAGACATGACATAAGTTAAGAATTTGGCTGATATTGACCACAACCGAAAGACGGCAATCACACAATGCTTGATTGCTTTGCAGGGAAGCCTTGAATCACTTCGCTTCACTTTGCGAAGGCGGCGGCGGTGGTGACGTCGCCTAAACAAGGTTAACCATTCAAACAGTTTTAACTTTTGATATTCTCGCATGGTCTTGAATAGAGGGTTGTTTTGTTTCATTCTATTGCAATAAATGGTAGATGTTGGCTTTTGTGGTGCATGGTGGTGGGTCTTGGGAGGGCAGTGCTGTCGAGTCGACGCTGGCTCGCGCTCGGCAGCCAGCCGCACCGCACACACACACACACACAGGCACAATCGAATAAAAATCTAACCTCACTTGACATTACAAATCCTTTCTAATGTAATTCCATTAATTCTGTTCTCGGCGCGGACGGACACGGTCGGTCGGCCGACGTCGTCGCGGTGACAGCGCCGACCCCGCGCGCGCGGCGGGGGAAGAAGACACAAACGCCGGCCGACTTCACTATCTCTCCCCGACCCGCTCTCTCTCTTAACTCTCAAGTCTCTCTCTATTTCTCTCCCTGACGGTCTTGCCGAGGATACGGATTAGGGGATGGTGGTGGTGGTGGGAGGTTGTGATGAGACTCCACGGTGCGTGAAGCGACCAGACCCACAAGTCGCGATCAGAACGTCGACTCCATGAGACGGATCTCAACTACAACTGGCGTAAATCCACCTGGATGACCACACAAAAAAAAATCCCAGCCAACATCTCCGAATTTCAAGAACTACACAGTTCTAGGGGAATTATTCGCGAACCCTGACAAACACTTTTTGAAATCGGTTGCTATCAATGGTTGTCCAATCGGTTGTTCAATGAGAAAGACAACGTGAACGGAAATTTATATGGATAGTCCTTTCTTACTCTCAAATCTACTACCTTAAAAAAATGAATAAAGCTAAGTGTCAGGTATTTCCTGACATAACGTGTTGCTACTTAATGGTGAACCCAGTAACTGTGGGCTGGGGGAGTTGGGGGATTCAGTCAATGTTTCGCGCTCCCACTAAAACAATGATACACCTGTTCGCGTCCGCATTTTGAAATATCACCTGTTCGCAACATCTTCATTAGCACGGAAAGAAACTCTAAACCTGACAGGTCGCTGCAACTTCATCACCTATTTTATCTACAGGTACACATGTATCTCATATGCCTGCCGGAATGCCTTTCACATAGCTTTGTGTATGTAGTTCCCAATTTCGAAGCAGCCCCCTCAAGAGAAATTAATTAAATGAATTTCCAGATATACATTTCTCACAGTTATCGTCTACATAAAATATTTATTATCGAGTTGATTTAATTCTGTCTCGAATAGTTTCTTGAAAATCAGACTACTCTGTAGCTGAGCAGTTTGTCTGGTTTTATTTTGTGGATCGTTTCAAATTTTCAGATGGTGCATTTCGGAGTGCAACTCTATATGGATTTGTGACCGCTGTGCCTAGCTTGCCCCCTCTCTCGGAAGTGGCACAGGACAAACAGAAAACTGCGAAACGGGGAATGCCGATATTTCGATTCTTTTGTCCGCGACAAAATGTAAACTTTTGGCCGAACAATGTTGGCGAGTGGATGCGGTTGGCCGAAACACGACAACAACTACAGAAAAAAATGTTGTCGATTAAACTATTTATATGCACGCTTAATGGTGGGGTTGGTTGCTACGGCTGCCGACCACTGCATCTTCGAATCGTCGCTAGGTGGTGCAACCGACATTGTCCTACAATCACCCTCACCTGCCATTTCACGTACATGTGGAGAGATTCGATTATGTATTTTTAGAAAAATGTGCAACGTAGCTGTGGGATGACCGACGGAATTGACCAACCGGATATCAAATAGTTGGAAGGTGGTTGGCAAAATCGATTTTCGACTGCACTTGGAAATTGCAATTTTTAAACGAAATGATGACATTGATGTTATGATGTGATAAAAATAATAAAATATTGCCCTCCAGGTGTCCTGTCATCTAAAAAGCAAGTTCTTGTGCTAACAGCAGCCTTTTAAAAAATTGATTGACTATCTGGAGCTCGAACCCGTTGGTCAAGTTTTCACTATAAATTACAGAATGTTTATTCATCGTTTCATTCGTTAAAGCAACTAGTAAATAATTTTACAATATTTAGCTTTTCGATCGGTTTCAATTTATTCTTTTTTCGTCCGACCGAGTACACATGTTGAATGTGTGCATTCCATAAAAGAAAATAAATTAAAATGCATTTTTCAGAAGCAATAAAAAAACTTCAGAATTTATTAACATCGAGAAAAAGAATCATTGAAATAAATAATTTCCCTGACCCGATTCTCGCGTTTAACAATTAAAAAGATAAACATTAGTTCGTATCTCGGATATTATTTTCGCTGTTTACACTCGTTCATTAATTGAAAAAATAATAATAATGTGAAAGGTGGGTGGGACTATGAGGGACTGGAGTTTGTTCGCCCAATCGCAATATTACCCACACCGTTTCATCAGTCATAAACATGACGCTACACATATACCCCGAAAGTTACAACGTAATTAAAACGGTTTTAATTGGAAATTTGAGGTGAACAAAAGCGCGCGGTTGGAGGCATGCCCACCACCATCTTTCAGATTCGGACGCGAAAACAATGAAGGGGATTGCGAATTAATTTCTTGACCGAAAAAACGCCCTCGCTCCTAGCCAAGCACTTGTACAAAGTATGTGCACTCTTCTTGTTTTAGTTTCAATGGTTTTAGCCTCGATTATGCGTGGCTCACCGAGTAACCGAAACATGCCGATGTCCACCAAATTTCCGCATTTTTTCGTCGAGACCTTCGGCGGCCGAAAACGCGCACAAACTAAAAACGCGATAAACGCTGCGGGCACCGCCAAATACGAAACATGAGACCTTCAGATTGTACATTTGCCGCGATGGGCGCCAAGAGTTTGTGTGGACAGGGCTCGTGAGTAATCGCCGATTCGCAATTATTTTGTTTGGACACTCGGTCTCCAATAGAATTTGATACATTTTCGTAATGAACAAATGAGCAGCAATTATGAAACAATGTATAATTTTGTCGTTCGACTCACTGTCGATTGTTTCACGGTAGAACAACAATACGGTTGTCAATCCTAACTTTATGACTTGCCAAGCTCACAATGCAAAAGTGGTACAACTGGTCAGAGCGTCAATTAAAGAGCACTGGTGTAAAAAACAAATGACGCATTTTTCATTTGAGATTCAAAAGGATTACGGAATGCACAAATAAGTCCTGGAAAAAATATTTCCTTCAAATATCCTGTTGCTGTATTTTAAATTACAAATAATTTACAAGAATTTGTTTTGACCGAAATGTTTATAGAAAAAGGGGTTGTCGGTGACTATGAGAAAAGAAGCTTTTAAAAAAGCGCAGCTTTAAGGTTAGGCTGTCGGCTACGAAAGTTTCCAGAATGTCCAATAACGACTAGCGGTACCATGAACTAGTGTTATGTTTAGGGCGATCGCGGCTTTCATAACCTATTCGTATGTGTCAATCCCCCAATCCCCATCCCCCATGCATACAAGCACCATCATTCTTGTGCTGTGCACCTAAATATACACGACAAACGACGAACATACGTAACACGCGGCAGCAACACGCGTCACGCGAGCGGGGTTGCGCCAGCTGGTCACACTGGTCGTCCCTCAAATGTCCTCAACTACGACGACCAGCCTATATAGAAGGACCTTGGGAACGCGCGAACGAGCGGAGCCGGAAATCTGGCCACGCAAAGTGACGCAAAATTTTAGTTGTCTCAAACAATGGAGTCTTGTTTCAATTTGAGATTTTTCAAAAGCGTTCGACCGAGTTCTTTATTTTAAAAGAGAAGATAATCTGCCAGCACTTTCCGGCACCTTTCTTATCTGGACATGCAAAGTGACGCGAAATTTTAGTTGTCTCAAACAATGGAGTCTTGTTTCAATTCGAGATTTTTCAAAAGCGTTCGACCAAGTTCTTTATTTTAAAAGGGAAGATAATCTGCCAGCTCTTTGCCGGCACCTTTCTTATCTGGACATGCAAAATGACGCGAAATTTTAGCTGTCTCAAACAATAAAGTCTTATTTTAATTCGAGATTTTTCAAAAGCGTTCGACCAAGTTCTTTATTTTAAAAGGAAAGATAATCTGCCAGCGCTTTGTCGACACCTTTCTTATACGTGGAACACATTTTCTCTGATTATTCGGGATCGAATAAACGAGAGAGCCCGCACCGGGAATCGTACCCAGGACGGTTGGACAAGTCACATTCCCAACACAAGACAAGATTCCCAAATATTGAATCCAACAAGACAAGCGCGAGATTGATCAGTTTTCGTTTCGAAGGTGTATAAATTTCTGTCTGGGGGAAGAACATTCGTGAAGAGATATCGTGTGGAAAAATCAAAAGTGCGCCCAAAATGGCCGCGACACAGGGGCAAACAAAACCG
>JAQGBY010006099.1:0-13627 GCA_034698785.1 Mycogona germanica
TATTATAAAAGTGAGCTCGCCACTCGGTTCGTCTCCTTCATTCGGCCTGTCCCGAATTCACCATTTAATATATATATTATCCAGACGTCCTAACTAAAAACCCCTCAAGAACAAAATATTGTTTAATAGAGAAAAAATCGTAATATAGTAGTAAAAATATTCATGACATTTTTGAAATTTGAAGAATGTTTTTATGAAATGAAGCCTAGAAACAGTCGGACGGTAGTCAATTTTTATGGTTATGGTGATTGTTGGACGACACTATCACTCGGCAACATGTTCGTATAATGAACAAGTGCTTATTGACGAACTGCGCGGTGCACCACCTCCTGCATCAGAAAGTGCTGATGAACCCCAGCTTGGGTTTCATGAACATTTTCGAAACGCCAACGTCACCAAACCACGAGACTGGAATATTTGATAACGCAACATCTGAATCAAGTACATATACTGTTCCGCGAATTATTATACAGAACGTTTCTACAAAATAACCTGTAGTGGTGTAAGTCCCGACAATAAACTTTTATTTATTATACAAACTTGTTGCCCAACGACAGATTGTTGTCCAAAAATCCCCATAACCACAATATTGGTTTATTAACGGCAATGTTGTCGACAGCTGCACCGAAGAGGCCAAATATTTGCGATGACCAATGATTGCATGACATTTTATATGAATAGCAACAGGTAAATAGTAAACAACAGCGGCCAGTGTACGTAAAATAAACGGGAGATAGCTAGGCCACTGGACTTCTGTGGGTTCAATTCGTTAATCTGGTAAGACTGAAGGTACGCAATGGTGTGCATAAATAATCGGCTCTTGTATTTTCCCATGGGATCCACAGTCGCTGTGTGTTTGCATGTACAGTAGAATGCGCGATATTTAAAAGGTTTATCCGCCCCTGTATTAAGACAACATTGGCAGGTGATTGACCCTCTCCCCCCTCCCTTCACCACCACCCCCACCCCAAGTGCTTCTTTGTCAAGCACTTATATCGCACGTTCACGGAGATTAATACTTTGATAAGCGGGTCATTCAGCAATCAGAGCAGACATCGAAACGAAGACGTGCAGCACCTTCGAAGTGAACGAGGGTTGCTGGGACGGCAATTGTCTCTCCTACTGCTGGGAGCGCTGTGTGAGCAAAGAGGGTCAAATTTTGTAGTGGCAGCTTCCCATAGAATAATTTAATGTGGTGAATTCCCGTAATTTTTGATGACGTTAAGGGTCCACCGAGGAGCCCACTAACCATGGGTGTGGTTGGAGAAAATATTTATGGATTCATTAAATGATGTCTCGATGACGATTTTACTGTGTTTGGGCTTATTGCGTCTGATAACATAGTCGCTCTCATAGGAAAAGGAACAAATCCACCCTTGTAATCGTTGTGGTGAGCTGTAGAGGTTCGTGCGATGGCGTCGATTAGTTCCTGTTCCCAAATCCCATCTAGCGATCTTTTAATGTCACTACAATTTTTTAAAAACAAAACCAAACAACAATAACCAGATTTTAATACCTTTTTATACAACCTCTTATTTTCTCAAAAATCAAGATCACTAAAAAAAAGCGGAGTGAAGCGGCGAAATGGTTAGCGTGTTGCCCGTATCGCGCGTTCGATCCTGGCCGACACCTTCGGAGTTTTTCAGGCTAGAGAAATTCCTACGCACGCCGCCTTTTGGAATGGAAGTAAACCGTGCCTGGACGATATCAGGACACGTTAAAAATCCCTACCTAGTTTAGAACTAGGCTAGGCAAAATTTCCAGGTCGCCTCCTTGAGGTTCATTGAGACTAGAAAGCTGGTAAGCCGACTCAACAAATATGTTTTTAAAAAATGATTAATAAAAATAGGAAATCACAAAGCCTGAATCTTAGCAGACCCTATTGAAACTTATAGGAAATATGAGCTGTTCTACAGGTAGAAATTACAAATTACGAAATAACAAATTACGTGTTACATAAAAGCTTAGATCCTTCACCAAGTTTGAGATAATTGGTAAACTTATTTCGACCAAGATTCTGCTCGTTAGCTGTCCTCTTTGTTCCAGCATGCATGAACCATACAAATTACGTGTTGCACGGCGGTAGATAAAAACGTCACCAAAAATGCATTTAATATAATTTTGTTTATCAACACAAAGTTCGTTCCGGCTGAAGTGTCGTTATTGCTTATATGACACCGCACTCGTTGACCAATCTGTTTCGCTAGTCTCTGATTGACAGTGTCCGAACAAAATTTGACAAGAATCACTGACGCAGATTGCAATCATGGCATGTTCGTTCCATGCTGGAAGGTCTTCAGAAAAATGGTATGGACATCGGATGGGCCAGGAACTATGACGATATTTAATTTATTCGTGCTGTTGGATTCGGTAAATGATTTTTGGTATCACGTTCAGGTGTCCGGTGAACGTGTCCTCAATTTGACCACCACCCGACTTGGTTCAGGTACTGCAAAATTTACTCACCGAAGAGTTGATAGACGGCGAACAGGAAACTATCGTGAGAATGGTTCGAAACGTTTGACGCTCCTACCGAAAGGGGGACGACCTTTCATTTATTATTAAATTACAAGTATCTAATGGCTGTAGAGCGACACTCAATTAACTCAAACCACCCGACTTGGTTCAGGTTATTCAAGTCAAGAGAACTACCGGAAGTGCAAGACCGATTTACCAAATTTTAATAAACCTACGATATCAGAGTAAAATCGTAGATCAGAGCTGAAAAGGATACCAGTTACCTAATCAAAGGACTGCTTCATGCTTGCATGTCTTAATTATTAGTCGAAATAATGAATGAGATTATTGTGGATCCTCAATTTCATTTTACTATACGTGACGAATTCAAAAATGGGTTCTTTGAAGAATGAATAGAATTTTTGTCAGCGCACTCATTCCACGTTCGTGCTAACTGTTTCAGCCCATACAGCGGTGCAAACGGCAAACCAGCTCCTCCTGGCCACGGACTACAAATCCCTCTGGCTGGTCCATGTAGAGCTTCTCATGGAGCACGCCATTGAGATATGCAGTCTGCACGTTGAGTTGGCACACATGAAACCCCTTCTGGGATGCCACAGCTAAGAGCATCCGTACAGTCTCGTTCCAGATTGTAGCCGACAAACACACCAAGCTTGCCACACTTTTCTCACTTCTTCCGACCTTGGCGTCGAACCAGGGAGTAGAGTGGCAGTTGCTAAGGCCTCTCCCCAGTGCCGCCTGGCCAGCTTGGGGTCCAGCAACATACACTGCACCAACTTGGTGAACATGTGACTTGGTGAACATGTGTGCCAACTCTTCCACTCCATCACACCATTTTGTTGCTAAGTATGAGTGACAATGGCAAGATGTTGCACACCCTCCAGGCGGAGAAAATGCTGCAGATGAGCAACAGTGAACTGGGTGCCATTGTCTGTCCTCACAATGGTGGGTGCCCTGCCGAACTTGTTCCTAATGGTGGCAATAAACTCCTTCACCACAGTGGCAGCCTCGTTCTTCCTCTTTACGAGGCATACCACTGTGTAGCGAGAGAAGTTGTCGACAAAAGCAATGAAGTATCCACAGCCACCGATGTAGGTATTTTCAAGGCCCACACATGTCAGCATGGATGAGCTGGCCAGGCCAACATGAGCATGTTGTAACATGGAGGAAGGGGAAGAGCAACCAACTTCCCCTGTGCACATGCTTGGCAGTTGTTGTGGCAAGGTGCTGTGCAGGAAGTGGACACCTGGCCAAGGCCGGTGGCCATCTCCTTGACTGGGCACTGGATGGCACCAATGTCATGCTGGCCAAAGTTGAGAATGCCACAGCTCAATGGAGGAGTCTACATTGGCCACATTAGGATGCCTCTTCACTGATGCAGGCTGCTTCTTGACTGGGTGCTGGATGGCGCCAATGTCATGCTGGCCAAAGTTGAGAATGTGTCAGCTCAATGGAGAAGGCTACATTGGCCACATTAGGATGCCTCTTCGCCGAGGCAGGCTGCTGCTCACCGAGAGCAGATGTGGCGTCGTGACTTTCCTGCAGCCAATAGAGGCCAGTGGTGCCAGAGCTGCATCCTTGCATTACCAGGCGACCACATTACAGATTTTGTCCTCAAATGTGACCTTACAGCAGGCGGCAGTCATCTGTCATACTAAAAGGAGTTGCACTCCCATCTCTGGCACATGGAGGGTGTTGTGAGCCACACCAAGCTTTAGCTATCTGGGAGGGTACACTTGACCTTGATGCGACCTTCACCAGATCCAACCAACTTGGTGTGCCCCTCTATGTGTTCTATGCCCCTCTATGTGTTCTATGCCCCTCTATGTGACACAAGACTGGTAGCACCAGAATCTATTCACCAGCACCGTGTTATTGGGTTACTGCCCAGTGAACCAGAGGATGCTGTTGAAGAATTGCCCAGCACTGCAGGATGGCATCATGACTGCATCCTGGCCGGCCCAAGCACAAGGTGGGTATGTATGTCTGGGGTGGCTGCTCCTGTGCCACATTAGTAGTGCTCTTGTGATGGTGCCGGTGACCACTGCTGGAGGAAGTCAAAGGCTGCAGGTCAGGACAGTTGACCTGCAGATGACCTTGAAGATTGCAGAGGTAGCAAGTGTGTGTTTCACTTGAGAGGGGCCACCACCATCTTGGAGCTTCGGTGCAGGCTTCTTCTTGGCCTGCAAGGCAACATTAACGGTGACCACCTTCTTTGTGGCAGGTGTGGCTGGAGTGTTCCTCTGGCGGTCCTGTTGGTGCTGCCACTCATCCTGGACCTTCACAATGATGTAGTTCTGGGTCAAAACAGCTGGATCACTGCACTCCAAGCTAGTAATCAGCAGATTGTAGTAACAGTATCAGCGGAACCGAGAAGGATGGCCACCGTCTCTTCTTTGGAAATGGCAATGCCATGCACAGCTTCCAAATCCTGGATCATGTCCAAGAGAAGGTTTTACAATTACAATATATACCCAACAAGCAGCCCCGGATGGGGCCTATGGCGGGGGTCAAATAATGACCAGTTAGGATAACCACACCTTTGCCCTTAACAGGCTCTTGACGTGACTCATTTAGGCTATTCCACTGTTGACACACTCTGGGGAAATAGAAGATGAAGTATGAGTCACATCTACAATGCAGCTCCTGAACCATTTTAGTATGTCCCGCTCTTCTACACCTAGTAGGAGCCTGTATCACAATTTCCCTAATTTTGACATTACAATCCCCCTTCAGAATATGAGCCAAAATATTGGTCGCTTTTCTACGATCCTCTAATGATTAATGATGAATGGCATGTTGGACGCATGAACCAAGATGGCGACAGAAAAACGTGGGTGAAGCACTTGAATTTGGAAAATTTCACACGTGGGAAATTTGTATTTCTCGAATATATGGCTATCTAAACTTACTTGTGTGTCGGTTGAGCCTAGTTGCAATCGCTGCAACTTGAGATGTTAGGTGATTGCTGCGATTGCAGTTGACTGCTCAGACAGTCCAACGTGTCCATGTACGAAATGGCGTTGAATAGTTTAGCCCTAACTAGCTAATTTTCGGTGTGGCATGACCTTCTTCGGGGGCTTATCGTGAAGAAGGTCGTGCCACACCGAAAATTCAATTCAATGAAACACAATGATGTGGCCACCAATGAAACACAAGCTTACAAACATTAACCAATATTTAATTTTATTATTTTGTGTCATTGTATTAATTTTTTTAATCATAGAAGTAGCACTACAGATGTTAACCGTCCTGATTGTTTTGTTGATTTTGTTTTGATTGATTAAAAATTGAACCTCAATTTGTGATACTAATAAACTGGATATTTCCACTCTAAATATATATTTGTTATTAACTTATCAATGTGAATTATCTTTTTGTTCACTAGTGTAATATCACTACAACCAAACAACCATTTGCTGAACAACAGTCAAATACTGAACATGCCCCTCGCATAGAGCCTAGCACCATGAGGGTACAGAATGTCTGTAGTGCAGTTGACTAGTTGATTTGAAAAAAGCAAAAAATACATATTTTATTCAGTGGGTTTCTTTTTGGTAATTTTAATAAAATGTGATTCACAATCTTCTTCATCACTTTTTTCTTAGACCTTGATTCTTTGGCATCACTTGAAATCAATTACAACCATCACTTGGAAATTCTCCAATATTCATTTGTATTTTTTTGCACCTTATATTTATTGACAGATTGAATTGTCTTCATTGTCATCACTTGATTCTTCCTAAACAGTATTTTTGTGGATTTCTTTTTGGGGGTCTTGTCTTCATCATCACTGTTTTTATTAGATTTGATTTTGATATTTTCAATGTTTTATATTATCATCACTGGATGTTTCTTTATTGTTGCTATTTGCCTTATTTTTGTTTGGCTTGCCATCACTGGAACTGTCATCATTGCTGCTTGATTTATCTTTGTCACGCTTTGTCACCTATTGAATATAAATGACAAAAATATGTACAACTAACAATCCTTTGCATTACAACACAAGTTCATACAAAAATCATTTTCTAAATCATTGGATATTATTTTTAAAATTTTGTAATATCACTACAAATAAAACAATTTGTCATACAAAATGACATGTTATTATTTTAAAAGTGGATTTTATGTTGAACAGCTTGGCACTCTTATCTCCATATCTCATAAAACAGTTTAACACTACAAGATTCAAGAAATTTTTTTGGAACATTTCAGAAAATAAACAAAGAACCTTTCTAATGTCAGTAACATTAAATTCAAATTAATGACAAATACAGTATATATCAAGCCGACACTTACATAAACATGGCACTTCATACCAAATTGCACCTAGTCTTACTTTTTTGCCAAATCAACTGTAGTCAACCGCACTACAGGTGTTACATCCTGTTATGGTGCTCAGGCACTATGCGAGGGGAACAACCAGTACCCCAGGTTCGAAATTTTCGAGAGCCGCACTGGGAGTCGAACCCAGGACCGCCGAGCCGCAGTCAGTCTTTAAACTAACTGGGCTACAAGGAGTCGTACTTCCTATATATTAAAACCTTAACTCCAGTGTTTTTAATGTAAGATATTTAAAAAATACTTATATGCTAAAGGAATCACATACTTGGAGATCCAGATGGTGCGAAATTCTCTGAAGACAGATTAAAGGATTCTGATATTTTTAAATGTGACGTGTGTGCTACAAGAAAATGCATAAATTTTTTAATGTTACTAAGATTCTAAAAGTGTACATTCACATGAATCGGCCAAATCTCCATATTGAGCTTTGTGATTTGTGGAAGCGGATTTTTAGGTTCAATAAATGTCAAATATTAAAAGCAAAATAATCATTTTATTCCCAGTTCTTATATCTCACCGTTTATTATTGAATCTTTTTGTTATTTTTAGGGCAGAAGGGGAATTTAAAAAATCAAAAGTATTGGATCAATTAAGCATTAATTCACTATATTGTTAATTGCTTTCATGGTTATTTTTTAAGTATTGAGACTTATTCAAGATGTATTCACATTATTGAGAAGTACTTACAAAGGCCCCAATATTTGCTTTATTTTGTTGGAAAATGAGAATTTAAATAATTTTTAAAAAATTGTATCATGGCAATGACAATTACATTTTAATTTCAATGGCAAGATATTCAAATTTGAAGCAAACATATTTGTGCATCAAATAGCTGTTTTTACATCATGTTTGGTTGTTCAATAACAATGGTTAATGGATGACTCCAATTAAATTGAGATGCTGTATATTTCTCTGTAATTACACACTAGTTGTAATAATTGAATTTTTTCATTGAATTAAATGGTCAGGTCATTTTTTAACCATAAACTGAAAATTAAGTTGAAAGATCAGATAAACATAAACAACATTCTCCTTTATTGGCCACCATGTGTTCACTGTGTATACAAGTCATACTTTTAAGAGGGGGATCAACAATAATGTGAATACAATTTCAAAAAGAACTACTAAATGAATGTTATAGAATGTCAGATGAGTATTACCACTTAAGGTTCACCTTAATCATTTAAATGTCATTTGTTTTGCTCAATTTTTTTATTTCTAGTCTTGTCAATTCCAGATTCCACATGGTGGGTACATAGTTTCATTCCCCAATTTGTTGACTTTTTATCACTGTTGTGTAATATAACTATTGGAGTGTCTGTACTCCTCTTGGGTGTTAGGTACTGTGAGGAGAACTCGCTACAACTGGAACCATCATTAGATTTCTCATGGAAGACTTACTTTTGTTTGTGATTGGCTTAGATTCACTGCCATCATCTGATTCTTCATAATCACGCATTTCTTTAGATTTCTTTTTGGCATACTTGACCTTGCCATCGTCATTTGAGTATTTATCCTTACTATTTTTCTTGGATTTATCTGCACTGTCACCATCTAATTCTTCATCACTCTTTTTCCTAGATTTCTTTTTTGAAGACTTGCCTTTACTGCCATAATCTGAATCTTCTTCATTACTATTTTTTTTGGATTTCTTTGTACTGGGCTTGTCCTTACTGACCTCACTCTCCTCACTTGATTCTTCATCACTCATTTTCTTAAATTTCTTTTTTGATGACTTCCCTTCACTGCCATCATTTGAATCTTCATTATCACTGTTTTTCCTAGATTTCTTTTTTGAAGACTTGGCTTTACTGCCATCATCTGAATCTTCATTATTATTTTTTATGGATTTCTTTGTACTGAGCCTGTCCTTAATGTCATCACTTGATTCCTCATCACTCTTTCTATTGGTACTAGGTTTGTGCTCTCTGGCATTGCTTGATTCTTCTTCATTACTCTGTTTCTTGGGTTTCCTTTTATCAGTTTTGTCATCACTGCCATCATTTTTTTTATCATCCTCATCAACATTATTTGCATTGGATTTCTTTGTACTGGGTTTGGCGTTACTGTCATCACGTGATTCTTGATCATTCTTTTTCTTTGATTTGTTTTTGGCAGACTTGTCTTCACTGTCCTCATTTGATTCCTCATCCTTACTCTTTTTCTTGGTACTAGGTTTGTTCTCATTGTAATTTCTTGTTTCATCATCAGCAATCATTTTCTTGAAATTATTTTTGTCAGATTTGTCTTCACTGCCATCATCTGAATCTTCATTATCACTCATTTTCTTAAATTTCTTAGAACTAGGCTTGTCATTACTAACTTCTAATTCCTCGTCATTCTTTTTCTTAGATTTTCTTTTGGTTGGTTTATCCTCACGATCATTTGAGTCACTATCATTACTATTTTTCTTGTATTTACCTGCACTGTCACCATCTGATTCTTCATAACTCTTTTTCTTAAATTTCTTTTTCAATGACATTTTATCACTGCCATCATTTGATTCCTCACCCTCACTGATTATCTTAGATTTCATTGTAATAGGCATGCCCCTGCTGTCATTACTTGATTCCTCATCATCAATCTTTTTCTTGGTACTAGGTTTATCATCGTCATTTTCTGATTCCACATCATTCTTTTTCTTGGATTTCTTTGTACTGGGCTTATCATTACTGTCATCACGTGATTCTTCATCAATCTTTTTCTTGGATTTCTTTTTGGCAGATTTGTCTTCACTGCCATCATCTGAATCTTCATTATTACTCATTTTATTAAATTTCTTAGAACTAGGCTTGTCATCACTGACATCTAATTCCTCATCATTCCTTTTCTTGGATTTCTTTGTACTGGGCTTATCATTACTGTCATCACGTGATTCTTCATCAATCTTTTTCTTGGATTTCTTTTTGGCAGGTTTGTCTTCATAGCCATCACGTGATTCTTCATCAATCTTTTTCTTGGATTTCTTTTTGGCAGGTTTGTCTTCATGGCCATCATTTGATTCCTCATCATTACTCTTTTTATTGGTACTAGGATTGTTCTCATTATCATTTCTTGTTTCATCAATCTTTTTCTTGGATTTCCTTTTGGCAGGTTTGTCTTCACTACTATTATCTGATTCCTCGTCATTATTTTTCTTGGATTTCTTTGTACTGGGCTTGTCTTCACGGCCATCATTTGATTCCTCATCATCACTCTGATTATTGGTACTAGGATTGTTCTCATTATCATTTCTTGTTTCATCAATATTTTTCTTGGATTTCCTTTTGGCAGGTTTGTCTTCACTACCATTATCTGATTCCTCGTTATTATTTTTCTTGGATTTCTTTGTACTGGGCTCGTCTTCTCTGCCATCATTTGATTCCTCATCCTCACTGTTTATCTTAGATTTCATTGTAATAGGCATGCCCTTGCTATCATTACTTGATTCCTCATCATCAATCTTTTTCTTGGTACTAGGTTTATCATCGTCATTTTCTGATTCCACATCACTATTTTTCTTGGGTTTCCTTTCATCATATTTATCACTGCGAACATTTGATTCCTCATTATTCTTTTTCTTGGATTTCTTTGTACTGGGCTTATCATTATTGTCATCACGTGATTCTTCATCAATCTTTTTCTTGGATTTCCTTTTGGCAGATTTGTCTTCACTGCCATCATCTGAATCTTCGTTATCACTCATTTTCTTAAATTTCTTAGAACTAGGCTTGTCATCACTGACATCTAATTCCTTATCAATCTTTTTCTTGGATTTCCTTTTGGCAGGTTTGTCTTCATGGCCATCATTTGATTCCTCATCACCACTCTTTTTATTGGTACTAGGATTGTTGTCATTATCTTTTCTTGTTTCATCAATCTTTTTCTTGGATTTCTTTATACTGGGCATGTCCTCGGTGCCATCATTTGATTCTTCATCACTCTGATTATTGGTACTAGGATTGTTCTCATTATCATTTCTTGTTTCATCAATCTTTTTCTTGGATTTCTTTGTACTGGGCATGTCTTCGGTGCCATCATTTGATTCTTCATCACTCTGATTATTGGTACTAGGTTTGTTCTCATTGTCATTTCTTGTTTCATCGTCAATATTTTTCTTGGTTTTCCTTTTTTGGGTTTTGTGTTCACTTGATTCTTCGGCATCACTATTTATCTTTGATTTCTTTGCACTTGACTTTTCTTGAATATCATTTGATATGTTCTTCGCTGTGCTATTACTATCAGTCTCACTGTCATTCTGTGAGTCAACTGTGATGATTTTCTCTTTAATCTCATTGTTATTGTCCATACCAGAAGATATTGTGTTGGTGCCACCATCAGAGTTTTGATTACTGTTGCTCTTCTCCTTGTCCCTGGGCTCAGTGCTCTTGTTATTTCCCCTGTTGGCATTGTAATTGTTGGAATTGCTTTTAATTGGTCTTGTACAACAACGAGTGCCACTACTATCTCGACAGCATATTTGAGTGGCATCACATGCAGCACCTTCATTAGGACATCTCATTGATTGTGGATTGCACTGGAACATTTGGTTGCCCATTGGGCAAGATGCTGCACGTCGGTTCACTGCAAAAAAATCATGTTTTTCAAATATTTGCAGAAATTATATATGAGTTTTCATATTTTGGATTAGATCTATTTATATATTGGTGATCTTCCTGGGTTTTGGTCCAGGATTGCAGCAGAAAATATATTCAGAACCACTGCAACTAACAGGTGAAAAATTATTCACCATGAGGTGGAAAACACTGCTCTCCCTTGAAGGAATCAAACCCTCCAACGCCCCTTCTCATCTGAGAAGGGGCAGCAAAAGCACAACCAAAACACAAACAATCCCTTTACACCTAACACCAGGGCAGGGGACTACCCCAACAACTACCTTAACTGCCCACAACAATGACCCACGAAACCCAGTGCTACTACACACCACCCATACCACCTACACTGTCTGGAGAAGTGAGGCCAAGCTTAACAATGACCAGATCGTGTGCCACCAACCTCAATGGCTTGGTCATCAATTATGACTTGTTTGTAACCCAGTTGGTTTAGCTACTTACTGGTTTCGGTGGTCCCGGGTTTGATTCCCAGTGCGGGCTCTCGAATTTTTTTTTTCGATCCCTGGGTATTGGTCATTCCCCCTCGCACAGTGTCTAAGCACCATGAGGGGGATGTAACGCCTGTAGTGCGATTTACTACAGTTGATTGGAAATGAAACAAAAAAAAGTCTGCCAGCATGTTTGCGCTGGGGCAGTAAGTAGCTTAGCTTGAGAATGTCTTATTCACATATGTCACTGCTGATGTTGGTGCACATCGATGTGCTTTGTGCAAACAGTGGACCATTCCTACTCCGCCATTAAAATGCAATACTGGTTGTCCTTGTACACAATGGTGGGTGCACCACACATAGATCACTCAAAAGCTGCCATAGCCACTGCAATTCACAAATGGCATAAGAGGCTGTGAGATTATGCCTCAAAGGACGACATGGCCAACAATGATTGGCTGACCATTGCTTGAACCAAGTGGAAGACATAGACCAATGTAGACCTGCAATCCATGTGATCAAAGGCCCAGTCCTCATTCACATATCCTACCAGGAGCTTTATGCCTGAGCATGGAAGCACAAGAGACGAAGCTGTGAAGTGTCAGCTAGGTAATGGAACACCCTTTTCACATATACCAAATCCTGTTTAGTCAGTGCCTACACCTTGTAGCACAGGAACCTGATGGCAGTCACAATGCTCGAATGATAAACCATGGCCAGGTACAGCAGTGTGGGTGGATGAGAAGCAGCATCCTTCACCACAGGAGCAAGTGACACCACAGCCCGTGGATAGCTATCTGACACTCTGTAGGAGCTTGCCTTGCTCAAGCCCATCTCACACTTGTCCAAGCTGCCCACAGGCAGAGAGGTGGAACTCACATTATCCCTAGAGATCTGCCCAATACCAGCCTCTTGATGGGGGAACTGGATGGCTGGGTGGAGTCCTGCTTCCATGATGAAGACAACTCAAGCATGGAGGTTGACACCATTGGTTGATGCAGCACTTATGCAGCTGGAACACTGCAGTGCCAGCATCGGAACCACTCACATTGTCAAAGACGCAGCCCACGCTCTTGACCATTGGCACCATCTGTGGCCTGCTAAAGCGCTTCTCCTGAAACAGAACAGATCAAGCAACAGTCACTTTCCCTGATTTCCTGTCCAGGAGTTGATAATCCTTGCTCTCCAGGCTGTAGCCTACCAGAACACCAAGCTTGGTTCATTCATCAAACTTCTTGCTCACTTGTTCTGGTGCCAAGCTGTAGGCAATGGCACCTAACACCAGGGATGCCACATGTCTGGGACACCACAATGCCACTGCTGGAAAGGTGCCATTGAGATGGCTTGCGATAGTAGCCTTGCGATGGTAACGATGGCTGCCTCATCAAAGCAGGACCCCTGTGGTCAAACCATTGATGCCACAGTTCGAGGAAAACTGCTGCAAGTGCGTGATACAATGACATATCAACAGACTCCTCCACCGTTGCATCTGCTAGGACCACCCAGTACAGGTCAGAGTCTTCAGTGCTGTGACCCTGGAGCACCGTTGCTCTGTTGACCACCAAAGTAGCCAAACACAGGTCATATCGGAACAGCACCTCTTGTCCAGCACTGTCATGTGCTGCACAGATAAGTGACACACCCATGCCGGCACCAACAGAACATCTTGGAGGCTAACAATGTTCCAAGTAATAACTAATCAAGAGTAGTAGAAAACGCCGATATATTCAAAACGAGATAGGGTTGAATGGATAGCTGGACGCT
>JAQGBY010006100.1:0-13625 GCA_034698785.1 Mycogona germanica
ATACTAAGCCTGGGCTAGGCAAAATTACCAGGTCGCCTCCTGGGGGGTTCTAGTTCTGGACCTCCTTAACAAATAGCCAAGATAAAACTGGTCGTTCGACCCCCGCCATAGGCCCCTCACTTGGGGGCTGCTTGTGGGTACAAATTGTAATTGTAACCTCTTTTCGAAATTTTGTCCTGTTCGAATTAATCGCTAATTTATAAGGTATACTAAAATAATGCTATGAAAATTTACCGCCTTATATCTCTTCCAATTTATTGTCAACATTGCAGATAATCGCGATTGTTGCAGCCTTACCAATTACTACTGAATAAATATTTAACCAAAAAACGGATTAAAGATATTTTTTCCTGCCCCGGGACAATGTTAATGGCCTACGGAACGCTAACTTTGATTACTATATTTTCTAGACAGTTTCCATTTAGAAATTGATACCCCCCCCCCCTCGTTCGGTTTCGGTTCTTTGCGTTTTTATTGTTCTTGACCCTGGCCTCCTGGCGGCTGGCGGCTAATGGCATTTAACCAAAGACAATACAAAGACCCTGGCCGAAGAGGACTACAATATTCCCCCGTTTTGACGTTGTAATATAGCGAATTGCTATGTTGTTCTGTCACAATGCGGTCGTTTCATTGGATTGTATTGCTGCTAGACGTACCCCTGCAGCAGTACATATAACCGGGTCATGTTAAGCGGCTAATAGTTACATGTAAATGATGTTAAACATCGTGTAATTGATGGACATTAAATTCATTGGTTATACCAATAAATAAAAGATGATTCAGCTTCTCGTTTATCCTTATTGGCTATTACTCTATCGTCTATAAATCATGGAAAGGATATTCATGGATGGTTGCACTAATTTTCACGTCGTAAATGGTTTGGGAAATTCCAGCATCAGATTTGCATAGTGGAAACGGAGGTGAAGAAACTGAACCTTGCCTATCGAGATCCCTGTATTTCTTCTTGTGGATTACTCAGATCTGGAATGTTGGATTTCGAAAGTGCGACAATCGTATTTCAAATTTGAAATCCAAGTGTCTGTTAAAATTATCTGAGTTCCGCATGGAAAATTGGATGCAGTCGATAAGTGAGTTATAAAATTTATCCAAGCATTAAACACAATATTCTTCTGATACTGGCAGTTATTGTTTGTAGTAAATCAAATTGTTTAGTAAGAATGTATTCAATAAAGTTTGATGATAGTGAAGATAACAACTCACGTAAAAACGTGTATTGTAATTTTATCCACCTGAGGTCTTCGCCTGATCAGGGCGGTTGCCAGAGTTTCTTTGATTCCAATTATGCTGCGTTTAATAAATTCAATCGTCTTAAAACCAAGACACGAAGTGAGTCAGAGTTACCGAAATGATTGTCAATCAAAAAGGTGTTCGGTTTCAATCTCGCCACTGTCCGCGCGAAGTCCCCGGAGGATATTAGTTTTTCTTAAATGTTTTCGAGTCTGTTAAAAACCTGTTTCACCTAAAATGAAGCCTTCATTCTTTTTTAAAACAAGTTTATTCGATAAAATGTTGTGAATTATTCTTTTGAATAAGATACATGCTTAAAGAAACATGAATCGCCTCCAACCGTCTTATAACATGTAGCTCACGTACAATTCGTAATAATATACATAGAAATAAATTAAATATGTCACTTCATTTGGCCGTTAGCAACGGTGTTACTCGGCCAGACGAATAATGGTAGAGGGTTCTTAAAGGGTGACCTTCGTCACTGTGTCTGCTGTCAAATTGTCTGCCTAATGGACACATGGAGTCCCGTGACGATGCGATGTTCTAAATGAATATTTGACCACAATCGTGACACCTTCTGGTGTAAGTACTCGACGGGCAATTGCCCAAGGAGTTTGCACCAAGAGATGGGAAGATGGTCACTTCATATTTGTCTAAGACAAAATGGCGTGTACAAGGAGAAAATAGCGAAATGGCCTTTTAAGAGGTTTAACATGCACCAACTGATTTATAATATTCTCATTATGATCATGTAAGCTCCAGATAAACGTTACTAATAATTTCGCACAAGTTGTTAAATTACGATTTTGAACATTTAATAAATTAAACCAACATTCAAACATCCTTCTTATAAGAATAATATTTCATGATCTAAGAAATCATAAAATTGAAACTGGATAAGAAGAATTTGCGAAGAATTTGAAAGAGCTCGATTTTGTAGTCTTGCTCAGGGCGCATCCTTTTCTAGTCTAAACATGGGTTTGTCTCCCAGTCGGGATCTACTGTAACAGTATGTTATCGCGTCATTGTATTTTACTGCCAAAAAAAATAAATGTCCCGCTGAACAGGTGTGTGAATTCGACGTTCGTCACTTCAGTTTGACGCGCTTCACGCATGAAAGACTGGTTAATTTCTCTTTTTATTTTATGGAGACTTCCAAAGTGTGTGTCCTGCGTTTGTAAAGGACCTCACGCCATAGCTGCTGATGCTGTTTGTTGTACGAGCCCTATTCATTGTCACGGTCGGAGTCATATTTGTGATCGCGCATACAAACGCATTGTACTACTGTAGTATGTACTCTTTGGCCTGCTTGGGTTTTTCCCATATCGGTGAACGAGGAAGACAACAACCGGTTGTGGCGCTGCGAGCGCTTCTTAAATTGTTAGATTGATCGCCAACAGATCTCTTTTGGTGAGTGACATGAAGTGATGGATGGGAAAAAATTCCCACCCTCCATTGATACAAGGTGAGGGATGGGGTGTTCATTATTACACATAGGAAAGAATTCTTTTATTTCGGAAAAAGGATTGGATTGACAATAAATAAAAATTTTTTAATATTAACGTATCAGCAAATCAAATCTATTTTAAAATCAGCCATTTCTTTTTAAATACCGTTAATTCTAGCGCTTCATTTGAGACATACTTTTTAAATTCTATGCATAAAATTTATTTGATAAAATGAATTTTAATTTTATTTACCGTCGAATTACAATTTCCACTTTCGTATTTGTTGTTATTAAATGCGATTCCTCCAACATCAATAAACAATCTACGATATCGTTCCAAATGAAATAATTGTACTTAGCAACTGGTTTTCACGAAAGTGAAAGGGTTTTCGTTCTATACACATGTACTCGTTTGCACGTCAAGCCACAAACACAACTTGTTAACCGAGAGACCTTCAATTAGGCGCAATTCTATTAATTTCAATTGAGTTAGTAGCGCGAAGATTTTTTGTGGGCGTCAAGATTGTGACAACAACATCTTGGCTACAAGATGACTGGACAAAAAAAAACAATTCTGAGAGGACAGTTGCTACACTGTTCAGCGTGAAGAATCAGACAGTCGCACTTCTGAAAAATCATTATCCTACGCTAACAAATCGATCAAAATGCAAACTTGCTTCGTTGTTCCCTCATGCAATTGATGCACGCATTGTTGAACTTTATTTTCACTTTACTCAGCCATGATCTTATTGCATTTTTTTTTTTTTTGGTTTTCCAAATTAGGCGAATATGCCAAATCCCAGGGTCAGAAAATGTGCTGTTTCATTTTTTTGTCAATCTATTGTTTGTCTAAATATTTGCTCAGGTAGCAAAAAGATAATGCTCAACTTTTTAGAACCGGTGTGTTTAAGTGAAAGAAGTGTATTTGTAAGTGTATCCGTTTGGAGCAGTTCCACGTATGGATGTTCTTCAGAGTTTCCTCGAACACACTTTGGGAATTCCAATTGCATGGTGTTGTTGAAGCCAATTTCGTCATGTCTCTATACAAAAGATTTATGTACCATGTGCTCAGCACTATTTTGTTCATCCATATTAAGTCTCAGCTGCAAATTATAGTCCTAAGTTTTCCATTTTTCATTAGGAGGAAACAATTATCTCCACTGTATCTTGCTTTGATTCGTCTCTCCTTTCTTTTTGAGAACAAAAAATCCTAGACCAAGAAAATTTGCGACGATTGCAATAAAAGAGTTTCTCTTCACAGTCCCAAGCTCTATTCTACTTTGGTCATTTTTTGTAATCAATTCGTATTGCTCGTTTAGATCGTATTGCTCCCAAAAAAAATGGAATAAGTTCCTTTGATTAACAGATTGGTTTCTCCATTTCGTTGAATATACACTATTTTATGTTGCATTGGGTTATCGATAAAAAATATCCAGGTTAGAACATAGTTCCTCTACCCTTTTTTCTAAAGTATTTCATTGCTATATTGTATATACCCACGACCATAAATTACTTCAATATATCTGTATATTCCGAATTGCCTAAACATTTTCAATGACAGTAGAGGGGCGCGAAATCAAATAAATTTATAATTTTGATATCTTTGCCAACGATTTCATCTCACTTTGACTTTTCTTCGACTTTGGCCTGCCCGCATGATCAATTTCGCCATTAACTTTTTTATTTATGATTTTATCTATTGCCATATAATGGTGATATCGACATGACGTTTGGCACGTATCAAATATTGCTCAGGTGCATTCAGATTCGATCATTCAAATCACGAATCATTCCTAGGGAAACACTGGTCGATTTTCGATGTATGACTTTCCGCTCCTTCCGCCCACGCGTGAGCAAATCGATCGCAGCGTCACCCGTGTTCCTTTGAGTATTTTCTGTCACAGAAAATACAGCAATGTCAATCGATATATGCCCGTGTAGAAACGAGTCAGATATGGTCCATATTAAACCGAAGCGTGCGCGATGCTCTTCGCAAAAATCAATAACGTACCATTCTAAGAATTTGCCTTTTTCTAACGTATTTGTAGACAACACTTATTGAGCGATGATGGCACTTGTAGTCGCGAAAGTGCGCACTGTCATTGTCGCAATGACGCGCAGGTGTTCCATTTCGGTACGAGTCAACAAATACTGAACGCATATATTGGAGCCATATATAATCTCCAGTGTCGTCTAACATCTGTTTAACCAGTAGTGAAGACGAGTCAGATATGTCACCAATTTTATTTTGCCTCTACGTTATTCAATAAGCTTCGAAAGAGAATGGAAGTCTCACGATTCTCTTTAAACTACCCACATATGTATGGTCACTGCGCTTTATGAATAGGTGGCGCACGCTTGGTCATTTGTGTAGATCATGCACGGAGACCCTTTCTCCATTGTTAGATCGACCCACCGATAACAGTCTGATCGAGATCGCCCCAAGTTTCCAATGCCACTTGTTTCAATTCGTCCGAGTCGTGAAATCACAAAATGCATGACTCGGCGTAGCCCAGTCGAAAAGTCACCAAAGGGGAAAATTAATTATGCACAGTAGTGATGCGCGATATTTATCGATATATATGAAAATCGAGTATTTTTATAAAATATCGATATTACTTATCGATGTTTCTGTGATGCGATATTTATTGAATATTTTTAGAAATAATCGATATTTGTTTTTTTGATTATTTTCTGTTGTTGAACTCGATTGATCGAATTTAAAATTTGAAAATGACTTTTTGACTTTTTCTTTTGGTTGACAAAATTTTAAAACTTGATTAATCGAGTTCAGAAATGGGAAAACTGATCGAATTTTTAAAATATCGAGTGTTTTTAACATAAATATCGATACCTCAAAAAACTAAAAGCCTGATTTATCGATATGACTGATATGCACAGTACTGCAACTATTTTTTTTTTCAAATTAAAAAAGAGCATATCGTATGCCAATCATATTGGATATTGGCGCCCTAACTGAGTTGATGGACAGTTACAGGGCCTACCTACTGCACTAATGGGTTTCAACCACCATGCATGCAATCCACGTCAAAGTAGGCAACTTTCGACTCCGTACATGTGTGCGTAGATAAGCAGGACATTGAGGGCATCCAATTCCATGGAAATGTCAGTTGATTGTTGTGGTAAAAGCCCGAGTAAACGTTCCGCTGATAAAGCACTTATTCGTAATTCACCCGTATAACAACATGAAAAGCTGTTTATTGTTGACACCGCTACATTTAGCCCGTGCACAGGTATAATGCACGCCAGGGTCGATTCTTCGGATTGGAGAGCTGCATATCCGCAGACAAGTTCATTCCACTTTAGGTTGCCTATAGTAAAAAAATATGTAAAAAAAACGCCCGAGAAGTGTGCTGGGTTTTCCCGAGCGCGCGGAAGTCAACGTTTAATCGGTTTTTACATGACCTGACGCCAGCAAAATCGCTTTACGAATTCGCCGACGCACAATGACAGACAGTATAAAGTTGATGGTGCATGTTTGCGTGCGATTATACACTTTATTTAGGTCTATACTGGAGCAACTGAATAAATTTAATATACTACTGAATGACGACGGAACAAATTGTATTTGTCATGCAATTGTCTCATATATTCTCAAGCGCTTATGGCGTGACCTTGCGCCATAGTACAGTATTTTACACGTAATGTTTTTTGGTATGCTTTTCAAATGGGTGCTATGTTAGTGAAACCGCTTTAGTTCAGTTATTAAAATCATATTTAATACAATGTCACTAGCTTTAATCGAATAAGCACCATTTTAAGGAACATATTTAAAAGCCAGAGTGGGATAATAAATATCCTCTAAGTGGTTGCCAAATGAACTTCTCTGCCAGATTCCGTATGTGCATTTTTTACTTGTCCTGGATATATCCGTTGTGAAACTGGAAACACGAAAAGGCAAAAAAAATAATAAGCTTGGATCAGAGACAAATGAAACACAAAATCCGCTGAAGATCGTATTAGTTGGATTGATTTTTTATTGTTAATCACCTTTACAGGAAACTCCTTACAATAACCACTTGATCAATATAACGGGTATAATGTGAATATTGTGGTTGCATAATTGTTGTGTCAACAATGTCGATATAAAATTGCTTCAACAGTTAGAAATGAATTGCCTGTCGGTGTATCGGTGATTTGCAAACACGATATGAAAACTCGATGTTTGTATCGAATAATTTTCGTAATTAGCAAATTAAAAAATTAATAAGAAAATTGAAGTAGTAACAGTTTAGAAAACAACAACATTTTCACTTGAACAAAATCTTTACTCTCATCATTGTTTCAAACATTGTCTTTGACATCTTTTTTCAACCGAGAAATAAATCACTTTCTGAATTTTACGACATATAAAAATTATTGATCGTTATGACACTTCTTCGGTAAAATTAACTATTTTAATTCATGTACAACAGCCGTAACACAGGGGTATACGTCATATAACACTTCGATGTACTCGATAATTCTTCGTCATATAAAAAACGTTCATCGTATAAAATAAACTAAACGATCAACTATACGGTTATCACTCATATAAACAATGTTTGATCATCGTAACTGAACATTTGTGACTGGAATAGCGGTGCACGAAAAACCTACTAACCTTTTCAAATAGATCCCGTTAGTGACGTCATTGTACTAGGCACAAAACGGCACTAGACGGCCTATTAACCAAATCCAATATAACATCCCTGGGATCCAAGTAGGATGAGGACAGGGATGATGTGCCAGAGAGGGGATAAGGCGTACAGCCCTGGGACAGAAGTTCGTGACTGATCTGATCCCTATATTGAGGGAACCATGGAGACTAAAGTTGGAAGTGGCAATGGTTTTTCTAGTGATGCTGTTTGGATGTAAAAGATGGATCATCAGGAATGCTGAACGACTGTGGCTAAACTCATTTGAACTATGTTGCTGATGATGGGCAGCTTCGTGTGCCTTGTAGAATATGACACGAACCAACAAGTCTGTCCTGAAGTAAGTCACGCCAGATGACTCTTCGGAAGTCATGATGGTGAGACAACGGCTGTCCTACTTTGGCCACGTCGTGCGAACAGTTGCTAGTTTTGGAAAAGACTGCTGGAGAAATGTGGAGGACAGCAGGAAAAGAGGAAGACCAAGATTGCATAAAGATGAGTGATCAGAGAGAGGAAAAAAGAACTTGGGAAACAGTTTTCGAACGGAAACAATAGTTGAGCTTTCATTGACAGGGTCACCAGAATCGGAAACGACATGACGGTGCCTGACACACACATAGTTCAAATAAAAAGGCATTGATCCTATTTATCAGTAAAAAGTACAATGATTTCAACTTCATTACAATTTTCAAGATACAAAAAATGTATAAATTGTTCGGGTGTCATCAACAAAAATGGTGATGTATGCAAATAATAAATTGGTGGCACTATGAAAATATCGTTTACAAAAAAATATACTCGTAAATAACAAGAGGATCGCAAAATGTCCTAATTTTCGATGACATTGGTTCAAAACCGCCATCTTCAGTGCAAATAACAACTCGTGAAATTGGATAATCGATGATCGCATGATCCCATTTAAAACGCGACGACAATTTCTTTGACTTAGATTAAAGATTCATATAAACTCATGTAAACGATTAGCGTGAAAAAATTAAGATTTCTTGATTAAAAAAATAATACCTACACTGCAAACGGCGATGTCTCAATCTAATTTAAAAGTCATATGAAACCAACGTATTACAATTATATTTTTGGCAATGCGTTATTTGATCACTCGTTTCTACGAACGTGTTCTCCATTTTTAACTAAAACAGTCGTCACTAAATCAGTTACACATTAAATTAAGGCTTCGCCATTTGCAGTGTACATTCCTCGCCTCGCACATTCGATTAAAACGGGACACGAAAACTGCTTTCAACAATTATTAAATCGCTAGGAGTCGGAAGACATAAAAGGCTGCCTCGCCGGTCCTGCGCCTCCACCACCACTGCCACCGCCATCGTGGATGAGACTGCGATTATATTCCTCCACCGTCAGCGGAATCAAAACTCTGTTGTAGCCGATGGTGGTGCCACAGTGGTGCGATCCCCAAGACGGAAAACTGGTATGGGATAGGAGGGACATGTCGTTCTCGTCGCTCGACTCGGCCATCCGTAGACTGCCCAACCTACCACCGACCAGCGACCGCGCCTGATTGTAGACGTAGTGACCACGTGCGGCCACCACTTCCGGACAGTGGGAACCCCACGAGTCGAACCCGTCGACCGAGTCAAAACCGTTGGTGACTTCACTGTCTCCGCTAGTGGTGCTGCCACCGATACTGGCGGCCGGCGACTGGAATCGTACGCCGAGTCGAGTTTGACATGACTCGCCCATGGCCGAAACTCCATTCTGGCCACCACCACCACCTCCACCGAGGTACTCGTCCACCGCGGTCGTCCGCTGATTAGCCCACAGCTGATTGGAACGATTGACGTCGCCGGTGGAGTGCGCCTTGAAGATGCCACCCTGCCATGCGTGGGTCGTCGACGAGGGTGGCGGAGCCTCGCCGACATAGGCATCCAGCGAGGAGGTTCTCGGCCGCGAATCGTCCATCTCATCTTTGCTGTCGTGGTCGAACGCCTTCCCCGCGTTTGATTCGGAGTAACGATGAGCGTTGACCGATAGGAGATAGGAGCTGGAGGATGCTCGCTGGCGAAAGGAGTCGTGATCATTAGCCATCGGTTGGATCCTGGATTGTGGACTCTGATCACCGGCGTAGTTCTCGGTGACGGTGGCCCGGGTTGCCGTCCTGTTAGTGGCGGTGGCCACGGCGTCGGAGAACGCGCCGCTAAACGGGTTCTTTCCGCTGTTGCTGCTGCCGCTTCCGTGCGAGTCACCGGCGTAGACTTCCGTATACGACGTCCGACGGTCGCTCGGATCTCTGGGGATGTCTGGCGTCGGACAGCAAAGGCCGTAACTGTTGTTGTTGGTGGTGGTGGTGGTGGAAGGGGATGTGCACTCGGTCACATACTGGTCAGTGAGGGAGGTCCGGGTGTCCGAGTCTCGTCTCAGTGGTGCGTGAGATTCGCGGCCGTTGGGAATTTCGTCGTTGATCAGGATTTCGGGAGAGGCTTGGTTCTCGACGGCGTACTCTTCCGTGACGGTGGTTCTCGCGTCACCGGGTCCGGCAACCGGACGAGACCGGTCGGGATTGACCGCACGATTGAAAACGTTGGTGGGATGGTGTTGGGTGTTGCTTTTTGATGGCGGTGGATGGGTGATGGCGGAGGTGGAGGGGATCGGGTAGAAGGTGCCGCTGTCACCGCCGGAGGGCGTTGGAGGCGAATCTCGTGGTCGACCGGTAGGTGGAGCTTTGGGCGCGTCCCACAGTTTCGAGTCGGACATGCGCCTCTGGATCTCTTCCACTCCGTGGGCCGGAGTTCGATTCATTTTGTTCCACTGCTGCTCGTTCATGCTGAGCATGTTCATGGTCTCGTCGTTTTCTTCCGGTTCCTGGTATCGCGAAAGAACGGGAGAAGAGAGAGACAAGTGGTGAAAATACAATGGAAAATTGACGCAAACTTTTTTTTCCTTTTCCAAAACATAAAGAGGGTTGTCATGTCATGCAGATTTGAGAACAATCGTTTGGCTGATTGGGTTCGACTCGTCGTAGCCCAGTCGGCAACTTATTTCAGGAATTTCTTGCGCTGGTTTGTATTTTTATTTTTAGAAAAGTCCTAATTTTCTTACCGAATGCCAGTTGGAAGATCTGGACTGTCGAAACACATTTCCAATATTCGTGTAAAGACCTGTGGGATAGGTCGCGGTGCTGGCGATACCCTGAACAGGATTGTGCATTGAAACTCCCATCTGTTTAATAAAAAAAGGATAACTTGTTTCATATTCCTCATAAAACATTTAATTTTTCCTCTTTCACAGACATTTTACAGATAGTCAAACTTTTAATTATTATAGAAATACATTGATATAATATATAATTTATATATTATATTTGTTTATTTTGATTGAGCACTGTAATTCTAATTGAAGTCAATGCTCATGTTCTCTGTGCTCGGTTCTACAATGATTGAATTACTTACTAGCAGACCAATGAATTATTCATACATTTGTCATATTTAAAAGCAACAAAAATTAACGAAGTTTTATGGATTGTTATAAGTTTTCGTATTTTTAAAAATAAGAATCGGACTAGCGACGCACTTCAATTCAGCATGAAAATTTTCGATGCATCTGTTCATGTTATAACCTTTTTTGGTGCTAGTTCTGGCCTGGACATTTTTTACCCAAGTCGCCACAGCGCTTTGAACGACACAAACAATTTGTATCTGCCTTTTTCCCATTCTCCACCTCCAAAAATATGTTGGTCTTAAAGGGGACTCCCTCGTTTCCCAATACATTTACAGTAAACATATTGCAAATTCACCTCTGTCGTCGGCTTTCCATCCCGACCGTTGTAACTGACGTAGTTTTTGACGCAGAAATTCCACGGAAATGGAAAATTGGCATCCGGACGCGTCATGCTCTCGGGGTTGAATGCGTTTGGCACGTTTAAAGCAGCCCAATGACCGCTGTTGAACGGAATGGCGCTGGTGGGCGGACAAGACGGAGCAACCTCAGGAAACGCGTTGCTTGGAGGAAGTGGCGTGGGAATCTACGAGAAATTATGATTCTTGAAATACATGTATACATATGAGACCACGTTTTACAAAGAAAGTAGACACAATTCGGCGAGAGCAATGATCTTGGGCACATTATTTAGCATAACTTTAATTTTATTATATAGGGTTGTTGCTTTTTTGAGCTGGCAATTACCCGTATATTTTCTTTTTGTATTTTCAATCTTTGTAATTTAGCAAACTTTATAAAACTTTCAAAGTTGTTGCATTGTTTCACAATAACCTCGATTGCTGTGCACCATAAGTAGTGTCTAGTTGACTTCCTCCATTGACACCTTCAAAGAAAGCGTTGACATTTTTTTCTCAAAAGTCATTGGAGAAAAATTTAATTGAATAGAATTTTGCTCGATGACGTTCATAACAAAATGCGTATATACTTTAATGTTTTAATGTTATCATGGGTTAAGAGATTTGACATTCATAAAGACATCTTGAAACAGTGTTGTGGTGATTTGTCTATTTGCATCTCAATGATTAACTAAAGCGTGTACCTCTGTCCTGCCCATGGACATCAGAAACTCTTTGAGATTCTTGCGCTCCAACTTGCAGAAGTCCGTCATCAGCACGATGGTGGTGAGCTGGGAGGAGCTATCCATCGACGAATCCCTCATCTCTCGTCGGACCTCCTCGAAGTAGCGGACGGGATCCTCGCTAAGTCTCTGCTCGTCCGTTCCACTAAGAGTCTTCGGCTGGATGACGAATGTCCCGCCGGTGTTCTGTTTGGTGAATTTCAGCGTCAGCGTGCCGGGAATCTTTCGTCCAACCTGCGAGAATTTCGAAACAAATAATGTCAACAAATCTTTAATGAAACACTAATGCAATGTATATTACTCGTTTATTATTCTATATAATTATTTCGATAAAAACTGTCAATGATACTACACGAATCCTCCAATGGATTAGCTGCACAGTTCAATCACCTCTCTACAAACGAATAGCGTACATAAATAATGTACCGAACTCAATAAGAACAATTACGTCTCAAAATTTAACGAGGAAGATATAAAGTAATATAATATAAGTCACATGCTGTTTATTGTATTATGCTTGCACTTTCACACAATAACAACAAACATTATGGTCATGAGTCATGTAAAAAATACCAGTCATTGATAATACACCTTACACAAAACAACTAAGTGTCAACATCATACTATTGTGATATAAAAAATTGATTAGCCACACATAGTTCCGCGTTTTGTTATGAAAATGTCTCCCTTTATGTCTTCGTTGTCCTTCCTTGGGGAAACAAGTTGTCCGCAAGATTCAAATACTTTGTCACCCAATTTTTGTACAAAGAAAACTCACCTGCAAATGCATTTCGCCGGGACACATGGAATCCACGGGATTATACAGATGAATGTACACAAATTCTCTAGTTCTCAACGGGAAACTCTAAAAGTGGAAGAACAAGAAATCGCAACACGATTATAACAAAATGCACTTGAACTTAGTTCTAACGAATGTTAATAAAATTACAAAAATGGCTGAAAGGGCGAAAAGACGTTGCATAGATTTATACAAAATTATAATTCTTTTTGATGCTCTCGTACCTTCAAATTATTTTAGCATTTTTGTAAGGTCGGTCGACACATGACCCTGATCTCATCTCACCAATCGCCCCAGTCTCGGGCCCCGTTTGTAGAACTGAAGCTCAACCACTTTCGCGATAGGGGCAGATCGTAAGGGTGTCCTCAATTATAAAAACTTCCGCTTAGTAATTATTAAGTTAGCATTCACATCGTGGCAACTAATACCCTTTCTTCGTCGACGAAGAAGTTCACAGTTGGGCGGAGAAAACGTTTTGAGATAGGTTTTTCCAGAGAAAATCTATTAAAAGGCCACCCCGCTTCCAAGCATTCCATCAGTCTGACTATTGGGGCTTGCTATCGTAGATTTGTTGACGTGGTTGGAAATTATAATTCGACTGGTTAACACAGGCTGTCGACCAACCAAGATTTATTCGGAATAAATTTGAGGATGAGAGGAGCGGCGCCCTAAGATAGCGCGCGCAAATTGTGGCATGTTGTTCGTCGCTTAACCCTCTCCCATCGCCTAGAGCAGTTATTTGGTCTAATGATATTTGGTAATGAAAACAGGCAGAAGATAATTATTAGCCAGCCAATAACGTTTTCATTCGGGGGCATTTCTCCATATCGACTGACTTGTAAAGTTCTCGAAAATTTATGATGCCACTTTGGCCGAGGGTCGGATCACTTGTATCTTTGACATTTACAGCGCTTTTTT
>JAQGBY010006101.1:0-13624 GCA_034698785.1 Mycogona germanica
TTTAACATTGTTTAAGCGATCTTGTAGCCGTTCACCCTGAGTTCGCGTCCAGCGAGTCATTCAATTCTAAATATTATTAAATAGTAGCTTATGGTTGTCTTCATTGTCTGGTTTGCACTGAACCAGCGAATGTGGAACACCACATTGATTACAATTACAATATGTACCCACAAGCAGCCCCAGATGGGGCGAAAGGGTGCACTAATCGTGTAGTAGGATCACAGGATTACCCAATCTGTATTGACTTAGGATTCTGGTCATAATTGAGTACTTACTCCAGATTTTCAGTTGATCCAATAAAATGGTGTGCCATCCTATTCGTATTGGATTGGCATTACGGTTGATGCAATGTTCTGCCGTTAGTGGCAATGCAATCGTTGGTGAAGAAGCCGAAATGCATCCATCCGGCTGGACGATCTGAATATATGAGTAGAATCTGTGAATTACTGGAGCAGGGAGCATATGCTTGGTTCCGAGGCACGGACAGTGTAACGACCAACCTGTCGCCATTGACCAGCTCCTCGTTTTATTATATTGAAAGATTTATTTTCATTTTTACGGACCTGCTCTGCTCGTTCGGATCGGATCTATTGTTGAGTGATCCACGGCCTGTAACGTTTCTTCCCCCTCAGGATCGCCCTCGCATACAACACTTGCCCCTCCTCTTTCCCCTTCCCACGTCTAACGCGCCTCTTTTCAGCCTAGGAATATTATTGCGTGGGTGCCAATTCGCGCCCATCCAAATTCTTTGTATTTTTTGGGACAAATAAGTGCGCAAATTTGTGTTTTTTCGTATAAATTTGAATTTTTTTTGCAACTTTAAAAAAAAAGCTTTTCTAGTTCCTTCTTTGTCGGCACCACTGAAAACATATTCTCCATTTGTCTTTGTTTTTCTGAGAGTCGCATATCATGTTGTTGAGTATTGCTCCATTTTAACCTGCAGTTTCTTTCATCTGGTGTCTCTCGGCAATGACACTGTGTGCCACATACCATATCTCAAGAAAGGGTTTTTTTTCGAATGTCAAGTCACGAAATCATCAAATTTTTTTTGTGTAGCTCTTGGAAACTTGTCTTTTGCCACCATTTGCGCCCCTCCCCCCGGCTTTTATGTTGAAGTGTCGGCCAGAGAATGAGACACACGCTTAGATGTTGGGTTGGTTGCTGTGTTACGTCCCTTTGTTGGGCCCGGCCATTCATTGGATTATAGTTTATAGCATCTGCAGACATAATCGAGCCACTGGCGTACCCAACAGTCATTGCAGCATTTTTTTTTGTGGACGATCAGCTGTTCAAAGATTGGCGCGTGCATGCTAATGAGTGCTGGGATTAGCATATATTGGTGGCGCCAGGGGTACGACACCAAATAGAAGAGGGGGGGAAGGTGAGGTGTTGTCTGGGACCGGGAAAGGGTGAAAAAGAAGTGCCGTGATAGTTTGACGAGGAGGTGATTTGTTAGCCGTTCATGTGTACGTGTTCGGAATAATGGCGTCTCTTTTAATTGGCACGATTCAAACGAGCCACCCCTGTCCAAGAGGGGCGATTCATAAAATAATAGACATATTGTGCGATTACAAAGGTTTGATCGAACGCCAAAATATTTGTAATAACTTTGCAAGCGTTTTGTTCGGATAGTTGTTCTAATGGAAAGCAGAAAACAAAGTGGTGTGAAAGTATCCATTGCTATTGATTAGCTCTTGTTTGTAGAATGAGCAAGTTGGTTCTTCCGCAAGAATTGATCCAATATTTTCTGGACCATGCTCCGCAGTTGAGTAACGCCGTCTACCATTTATTCGTTTAATAGATCAAAGTTCGTACAAACAGGTTGGTCTGGTGCGATAGTTTCGATATACAAGTGCTAGTAAAGTAAAATGGAAGTTGTGTCCCGGGACAGCGCCGGACGAGAAAATACAAGCAACAGTTGGCAATAACTCTTCTTAAAAAAAGAATTAACTAACCTAGAAAAACATGGGAACTGACGGAATATGAGCTTATATTTGAATAATAGTTTACTATTATTTATTGTAAGAAGAGTTATCACCAACTCTTGTTCGTCTTTTCTCGTCCGGCGCTGTCCCGGGCACAGATTCCATTTTATTTTACATAATCAAGACGTCCTATTTCTTTTATCAAGTACTAGTAATTTAACTGTCATCGCACATGGGGTGTTTCAACCAGGACTGTTGAAACTGCCCAATGAGAGAACGCTGTTCAGCTGAGGAAGGATGCATAAACATGGCGGGCGAACGATTATTGTTTCTGTATGCGCATGCATGTGTGCGGATGATGTGATGGGGAGGATGGCGAATGGTGGAATTATAATATAGCGGCTAAACTCGTTCCAACTAGGTTGCACACATTTTCGCTCGGAACGTTTTGATTAAGCGTTTTGCAGTCGATTGGAAAATCGCTTCCTGGATTGGTTGTGATCGACGTTTATATTCGAACACACACTCGTTCATGTGGAAGCCAAAATGTTAGTTCGACGACCAATTAAAGTTGGAAGCGCAAGTGACGTGTTGTGCAAAGCTAATTGATCTTTCCGTCATTTGTGTATGGGCGTGAGACATCCGGAGCCAGTTGCACAAAATCATTTGATCGCTAAAGTTTTCGAGAAAGTCAACTGTAGAGCTAGTACTAGTAGTGCATGTACCTCTAGTCCCTTACCGAGTGCTCTAGCACAATTTGAGTGCCACATTTTCACTGGTACACCGTGGTTGAACATTCGAGAGCCTGCGCCGGGAAACGACCCCCGAGACCGTTTCACCACGACGAAGTCATACACAGTAGTATGGTGGTTGACTTTGAAGTATGTTCTTTGTGTAGCCTGAATTCGCGACAAATGAAGTTCTTTGTATGAATTTCTGGTTTCCACCCTGCTTAATTATGAGGCAAATAATCTCAAAGCGAATTATTTATTTATGTACAATATTTTCCAACGACATTACAGTTGTGGATTGTCTCACTCCACTAACTGTTTAAATGAATTATTAAAAATAGAACCACAAAGTTGGTCCACGTCTGACAAAATTTTGGGAAGTTCTGGCGAAAGTGCTTAGAAGAATTTTTAAACATGGACATGTGAAAATATTTTGGATATGCTTTTTCTTTTTGGTTGAAAACAAAACATATCCTTCGATTAAAGTGCCAATTAAAGTATAACGTCGTCTCTCCGTTTACGGTGATGATGAAATGGCGGTTTCTATATTTGGTCCTGTATACGTCTTGCAAGTCATTCCGTTGTATATATTCGCTGATGTAATTACCAGTAGCTCTGTACAGGCTTTCGTGTATCCCATGTTTCATGTTGGAAGCCCATAAAAAAGTAACTCATTCTTTCAGTAGGCCAAATACAGTCAGACGGGCCAAGTGATATTAGTCGTAATAAAACACTGCAAGTGCATTAAACACTTAGTGCAAGTCACTCTATTGCCATTGTCACTTGGCATATATATAGGTACATGTAATTGCCTACAATTGCCGAAAACGGATTTGATTTGCGGGTCCGCATAGATGCAGTATGTGTCCTTTCGGCCTTTTATGACGACTGGCCCATATGCCTACTTGTCATTGGCGTGTGAAACGAGGAAGTAAGTACCTTGCCAAATGTGCGTTTTGTGAAATTTCTGTACGACAACATAAAAAGCAAGAGAAGTTGCAGACGAGAGAGCTTCAGAGGACTCGATTTTGTGATCCCACGACGAGGCTGAAGTGGTGCAAGTCGAGTAGTTCTACCCAAGATTATGCAATATTGCTTGACATAAATGTTGGTGCTGTTCACACGTGAAACTTGCACACGTAGTCGCAATTACGAAGAGCGGGACTTGCACGTAATATTTTGCTAGTGAGAAGGCGCCTTTAAGTTTGTTGAAATATTTTAAAACTCTAAACTTGCTTCAAACATAATACCATATCAACAAGCAATTCCAAAAAATATACTGAAGTGCACCGCTAGTGAAAAAAATAGCGATTATTCGACGTTTAATCAAATACACCACTCGTTCTGTAAGCACCGATAATCATTGTCAACTCGATCGCTAACACAGAAAAGCGCCACCTATTTGCTCGTAATGCTCGTAGAAAACGTGTTCTTCGCAAACTGTCTGCCGAGACAACCGACAATCTAAATAATCGACTAATACCGCTATCGATAATTTTGTTAGGTCCATCGATCCTCAGAAGAGCAATATTAAATTCGGGTGGTGACTGAATCGGTGTCTTCGTGTCTGTGTCAATCAATCTGAATTTGAGACGGCGGCTAATATTGTTTCCCTTTCCGTCGCCGGCGTGCTACCTGTTACCCCTGACCATTTGTCTTTTTTGGAGTGCTAGTTCCAATCAGAATCGGGTGTCAGAACGCGATCGCTGCGAGTGAGAGACATACGAACGCCCTCTTTTTGTGACACACCATAGATACATCCGATGCTTGTTTTTTTATAGGCTGTGGCAGGGATCTTCCAATGGTTGGTGTGCACGCACGCGAGAACATTACTGTTCATTAGTCATTCCGCCAACCTTTGTATTTATGATCCAGGAAATGCATGGACGCCATATATATATATATATATATATATACAAGTATGTATTGCAATATACATGTATATACGACCGTGCTAAGTGCAACGTGTTTTTAAAAAAAGCTATATAATACCTGTGGGTGTTTGTGCATGTGTGCAATGCGCATACGGGCTGCGCTGTGATCCAGAGAGGTGCCATTCACCACCAGCTGCGAGACAACAAACCCCCCCCCCCTGTCTGTCAATGTATGTGCCGTTATTCCAGCATATTTTGAAACAAGAGTCAATGACATTTCTGATTTTGTGTTTGATATTGATTTGACAGACCTCTTGTTTAATATTAGAACAAATGTATTCGTGCGTTATGCGTTATTATTCGAGCATGTACATTCTATCCGAATACAAGTATAATTCAAACAAATTTGCTTTTAGGTGGGGGGCTGGCGTGGCATTTAGTCAAATGGATATACAATAGATAGTTACGGGTGACTGTTACTGAACGCTGCGACCAAGCGTCACAGTCGATCGTTAAGGGATGCGGAGTGCCCCTACGTTTGTTTGTAAAGGTTTATGGGGGTTGTCATCAATGTTAGGTGTGATTGTTGATATCTTATTCATTACATCAGGCCCATTTTAATGGATGTATTGACTATCCGGGGCGATCGCAGCGTAACCTGGCGTTGCAAAATATGTAAGTAGCTGAAGCATTTCCGAAAATTCGATGCAGATATGCAGGAAAGAAGTAAAAACGCCAAATGGAGGTTTATATTATGGATCAATCTACGCAAAGCTCCACGGAACTTTGTTTGTCTAATCCTTTCAGTCACGGGATTTCGAAAACTCGAATCACACAGATGTAAAAAAAATTAAATTATCGTATGTTGTAATAAACTGAAACGCCGAAGTCGAACCTTGGATCGTGTAAACCCCACATTATTTTGTAAAGTGTTGCGCAATTTGGCAACGCGGTTATATTAATAGCCGTTTAGTCCAACAAATTGATGCCTGGTTGTGTTTTTCATCATTACACGCTGTAGGTACATGCAATATTAGTGTACCCCATCGCTTGAGGAACATAATTTATAGACCTTGCCGTGTAATATTGGGGCATTAGTTGTATTACGTATGCGGAGTGGAGCCGGCCTCTGCGATAAAAGTAATAAAGTAATAATAATAATAAAAAAAACTGTCTTCGGAAATGCAAAAAGAGGCTCTACGACATGTTCTCGTCCTTTAAGAAGGCCATGTTCACAGTGTATCGGGGGGCCGGGTCACCGAGTGCGTGCTGCGCGCTGTCAAAATAATGGAGCTCGGGGGTGGGTGTGTCTGTTGCACTGCTGACCCGCGTCGGCGAATGGGGAGATGTTGGCTCGCCCATTAATGAGCATGATCGTCGTTGGCTGGGGAATGAAGAGCGTGTACATTGCCGCTCGTTAGGATTCTCTTTTCTGCGCATCCATCTGGTGCTATGCATATGCAATGTATTCATATTCATGTGTGTGTGTGTTGTGCTCTACATGCAAAAAGGCCAGTAAAAATGTGGCACAGAATTGGGTCAACCGTGCCACGTGGGTGTTTACGTGCATTGCATGCGAATATCGACACTGTGCCCAAAAATTAATTTCGGGTGAGTTTTTCTTCTTTTCTTCTGGCGTCGTCAGTGGTGGTGAAACAATGTAAGGCGTCTTCCGGGGATCCCCGTGTGTGGCAATTTGGGAGTAACATTTAATTGAACACACGATAATAATTTCTGGCTATTCTCTTTATTTATTTTTTTCAGCATGCATGTTGAGAAGTGCTTCTGACTTGGTCCAAGATGAGACAAAAACGTCAATGTCGGAGCTTTCCAGTTTCTTGAGATATTTGTTGAGAAGGTCCACCAGTAAATTTGCCGTACCTAGGTGGGGATTTTTTTTTTTAATTCACTGAAGTGACTGGTCACAACAGGAAGATTCTGTACTCCTCTCAGTGCTTAGGCACTTTGTGAGGGGCACGTTTTCACCAGTACCCCGGGCCAAAGCCCGCGCCGGGAATCGAACCCGGGACCGCCGAACAACAGTCCCTCATAAACAAACTGCGCCACGACGGGTCGTAGATCGGGATCTTTAACGTGTACCTGAAATCGCACATCTTCCAGTTTAGTTATTGATTCGACTGATGTTAACTTGTTATTTTAATCTAAATTAAATTGAAATTAGTTATTAACTCATGGAGCATAAAACCTATTGATATTTATTGTGTGATTTTCAATGGATACCTTAGTTTTCAATAGAAGAAACATGCCTTGTTCAGTTTCGATAGTCTCAAGAGGATTCAGATTTTAGGGGCCCACTTTATGCACCTACCACTTCCCACACACAGTTAGTTTTTCCCGTTTTTTGTTTAAAGCGTGAAATCTATAATGAACAGGAAACGACAGGTCGTATAAGTATTTATCGCTCCGTTCTCCATTTGGCATCAGCCGGAAGTAAATTTGCAGCAGTCGTTATCGCCATCACCCGACCCGGCCATTTTGAATTTTGTGTGTGTGCGAGTCTTATCTATCTGACTTTTCCACCAGCCACAGCGAGCCACCCCCTCATTAGGGATGCCTCGAATATAGACGCCAATAGATAGGCATTGGTATAGACAGATCTCGTTCCCCACTATGCACTTTTATGGTCAGGTGTCGCCAGGTGTCAATGGATGAAATATTTAATCAGGCGATCGTCAATAGGCAAGACCTTGTCGCATCGCTATCGCAAATGCGCCTGAGAGTTGCTGGTGCCCTCTGGCGGCGCTCCAATTAATCAATTTGGTCGTTGGGTTACAGCATGACTGACGATTGGAGTACTATCGATGCTACTATCGAAAGGGATTCGGTCTTGTGCATTCTCAGGAATTCCAACGATGGGATTTTGACGGATATTTAAAAAAATGTATATTAAGGAGGTTCACAGGTGATTGCTCATCTTATAACTGTTTTAACAGTTTCTTTTTACAACTTTGTCTAACCTAGACTGCCTAGGAAAGGGATCTTTAGCGTCCCGATATCGTACAGGCACTGGTCATGATTTTACTTCCAATTCCGACAGAAGGCGTGTGAAGGAATTTCTCTCGCCCGAAAGATTTCGACGATGTCGGCCGGAATCGAAACCGCGATCACGGGTTGATCGCGGTTGAACATGAGATGCCCTCCCAAACAGCATTTGGTCTCAAAACGTTCATCTCCTTGCACTCGATCCGCCTTCGATAAACGGGGACACACAGAGTTGAACATGGCCCGCGCTAAATTGTTGAATTTTTTACGAGTCGAGCCCCACCCATGTTGCCGACGCACCCCGGGCACCTCACCCAGTCCTTCCTCCCCCGCGCCACCTCCGTCCAACTACACACCTATTTACCCCCCCAACCGCCATCCGCCCCTTCATTAGACGGTGCGTTGACGCCCATTCCCCACTCTGGCATTCGCCAGTAAGAGCGAACGAGAGAGAGAGAGGGCACTGACTGCTAAACCGTTTGTTGTTGTCGGTTGTCCTCTCGCGTCGCTGTCGTTCGTGACGTCATCGATCCATCGCCACCAGGTATCCTGTCGCGTGCCGGCTGTGTGACCTGTCCCTGGGCCGCGAGTCCATCTGGATCAGTGTTTCCTCGACTGCGGGCCGCGACTTTTTGGGCAGTCGGTGTCCTGGCTCTTCCGGAATGAATATCTATTGTTTAAAAATATTATGGCTGTGCAATCAATGTACGAGGGTATCCAACATATCTTTTGAAAACATTGTTCTGCTATCGATATCGTTCAATATCGTTTCAGCCAGACTTCACTTGAAATAAGATTTCAGAGATAGTTATTATAATGGTTACCATATTGTATTCGTTTATATATATTCTGATAATAAATTTGCAAACTTTATTCGAAATTTGTTGCTAGTGAAAGGCATTTTCGAGTGCATTTTCAATGGTTACAGTCGGGTTATCGTCCATTCACACGTGTAAATACGCCCCTGTTTTTGTGTTTCTCTGTGAGAGTCGTTAAGACGATAAAAACGGAAGTTAATGGTCCGTAACATTGCATCATTTATTACGCGCATAACGTATGAATGTGAAAAAATAAAAAAATATACGTGACCAGAAACTATTAGTCTACATACGACTGCTGCCGAAAAATTCTGAAAATAAGGACAAACATTTCCGCACTGTGTGTGCGCATGCGTCGTCTGTCGTTTTTTCGTAAAGGTATTCTCGAATTAAATTAAAATTGTTTGTTTTTCATTCTGTAGACATTTCAAGTCCTACCACCGTTGCAAATGCCATTTCTTTTTAGTTGTAATTCTACGATACACATAATATTTTGAGGCGATGCTTGTAATTCTTGTGGTGTTCATTTTAATTTAGGGAATCCAATTGCGGCAGCCATTTTGAATTAGTTACGAAAATGATTCCCGTGTTGCTTGACCTTACCCTCATCTGATATATCGGGCAAGACTATTAATTGAACATGCCCGAAACTAGTTTTGCTATTTGTTATCATGATGATATATTCTCGTTTGCAATTTGGAGTTGGTCCGGACATCATCAGAACCATCAAAGTGAGGCGAGGAGTTTCCTGACCTTGTCGTTGGTGAAGTCATAAAATGTGGTCATGTGACTCACGTAAAGGAGGACCCGGGGAGAGGAGGAGATGGGTTTCTTCGTCCGATTGAGGTCTGCTGATACAGTTGGCTGCATTTCTTTTATTTCTCCTTGTTTCTTCTTCCCCGTCGTGCTCTATTGTCAATGCGCGTTCGTTACGCGCAGGCCAGACGCACCCCACCCCACCTCTGAAGGTCGCTCGTTGTCTATTGACAAGATACCTAGATATATCACTAGTTGGCTTTGCTTTAGTTTTCTTAGACGACTTATTTTTTTTAACCACCCGATTTTATCGGTTTTTAAAAAAGCATAATTTTGGAGAAGTCAAAACTGTGGTCTTGGGTTTCTCATCGGAGCCAAGTTTATTTTTTTTTAAATACGAACCACTAACCACTCTAGGGGGCACCATTGTTGACGCAGCTTAACCACCCTAGGGTGACCTGGATCGTTTATTCTTCGATGTATTCAAGTTTACAAAAAAAATATTGAGACACATTACAATACAATATCGTTCTTAGAATTTTGTCTTCAATGTTGAGACAGTTTTAATTGTGGTTCATTCTTTTATTTTTATTTATTGCGGAAGTCTGCTGGATGATCGCCGAGCTTTAGAATAAATAAAATGTCATCGTTTGTTTCGTTGGCTTTTTTCTTTGGTAATTAAAAATTATCATGCGTAATTATCTACCTGTGTGTGTGTGTGTATATTACGTTGGACTGGAGGAGTGTGCCGACCACCCTCCCACCTCCTCAAACTTATTTTTTATCTGGCAGCATAAAATTTTCTCTTCCCAAGTTCAAAGAATAACCGGGCTGTTGTGAACTGAATCGGCTCAATGTTTTTTTTTCGTTGCATCCACACGAGATATTAAGATTTGAAGTGTTCCACTTGAGCTCATCTCCATCCAATGGTTCATGCGATCCCGCCATGTGGGAAGTTGGAAAACTCGTATGCGATATGCGGATGATACCCCATATCGCAAAAACCTTTTTTTCTTTTTCCTGAACTTACTATTTCTATCGGCAGTTTGTCAACAGGCGGCTTTTGTTTGCGACGGCGGCTCGTCATACGATGTCACGAGGGAGGTCTGGCTAATAATGGTGCGGCCGGGTTTTGTTCCTCATTTGGTGATGTGATGTGTTTTTGAGGGTCTTTCAAACAAGTAGATCGGAACAGCGTTTGATTTCAGACTATCAAAAGTTGTAACATGATAATAATTGGCTTCTGATACAATTTGTTTCGTAATTGCTGGCATTCGAATATGGAATCGTTTTGTCTAACCAACGTGTCTACCAACGGGGCTCTCGAAAATATCGATCCCGGGGTACTGGACGTTCCCCTCGCTTAGTGACTAAGCACCATGAGGAGGGGTACAGAACGCCTGTAGTGCGATTGACTACAGTTGAAGTATGTGGCCTCGTATTAGAAATCTGTGAGCGACGTTAATTTGTTGACAAATAAGCAACATCGCGGCCTGCAAAATTTAAATTGGAATTTATTACTTCATGGAGTTGTTCATTCCGCTCATCTTTTACTTCCTATCCTTAGGTTTCTCGTCGAGACAGTTTCTGTCACGAGCCGCTTTCGCCTGAGCCTCTTTCTGTTAGTTATGGCGTGTGTTTCGAGCGCTAATTGCGAGTGGTGGCCTCTATCTTTCGATCTGTCTCTCCAGTCTCTCTCAGCAATGCCTTGCGGAGTGCAGAGGGTACGGCTCATCGTTTACATCAATTAGTGCGTGAAGTGATAAGAGCATCCTAATTATTGGCGTGGCTCTTGATTGAGGTCAAGCGACGTCGCTGTCAACAGAGCGACCCCCGGTCACACTTTCGTTAGCTTGGCGGGTGCACGACTGCGGCCCCCTCGGAACCACACAGGGCCACATCACTCTTGATCGACACCATTTCTCTGTTTTCACTCGTTCGCAAAAAAGTGAAAAATTGCCAAAATGTCATATCGGAATCAGAATAGATCAATTGCATTGGTGTTTATTTCCCTCCCTGTTATTGAGTGCACATGTATAGTGTCCTATGTGTAACGCTCTCACACATCAAGGAGATGCACCTGCATTTTAGTTTTAGTTTGTGACATAATGACTGAATGTGACGAGACGTACAGGATTGTAATTCAATTTCTGTGAATTACATTGCACCAGCGATTTGCATGGAAATGTTGATTTTTAAGGAGCACCTATTTTCTTTTTCGTCGTTGTTGAGTTTGCTGAGTTGATTTACGTCACAGACGCTGAATCACTATCTTATGTTCACCTATAACCTAGGTATTTTTTTCGACCAAAAAAGTTCTTGGGGACTGCTATATTTTCATGAATTTTATTTAAGGCTCATCAGCCAGTACTGGTGGGCTTTTTTGGCAGAGTGGAGCAGACCTCAAATTGTAATGAAAAAAGAAATATTTTATTGTGATATATAATTTGTTATTTGGGGGAGTGGAGCGGATAGATCCGCATAGGATGCTACTTTTTTCAAATATTTTTTAATGAAGTGACTCTCAGAATTCGTTCATGCGTTTCGAAAACGAAAGGGATTTGCGTAGTATTTATACCGCAATTGTTGCCACTAATTCCTGGCATCTTCCGCTCTTCACTTCTTGTCTTGTGATTTTGTTTTTGTTCTTGGCAGTGGCCGGGCCCACTTATATTCCCCCACCCCTTCTACGGAGCATCTCCTTCTTCGCCACCCTCTTCCTCTCCTTTCTTTGTTTATGCGCGGGGTCACGCGATGTAGGCGAGGATGGGGTGACCAAATAAGACCTGCTTATTATTACTTGCCAGTTCGTTCACACCGACCTCTTCTTCATCCAATATGGCGGATTGGACGAGCGATGACGTCGTTCTACTTTTGATAGTAGTTAGGACAGTCTCTAGTCACTTGATTAAGAAAAGAAATTGGACGCCACGTCGTTCAACCCACGATTTGTCCACTTATTGGTCTGCATTCGTTTTGTATTAAATTAACTATTGGCTGTTTGTGTGCTGGTGATGCCATTCTGTAGGAGACATTTGGTTGTCATTTGAAAGTCTTGGGATCGACAATTGTGAAGTTCTGACCTGGTCAAGAGTGTTTAATTAATGAGTAATTGACTCATCGCCAACTCCCGAATCGTACTAGCGACAACGTCACTATGCAGCAAGCAGTAAAGGGATTTTTTCCATTGCTAATTAAGGGATTATTTAAAAGCATCCTGAAGATGTGGTTTAGTGAACTCTTCCACTTTCAATACCAGACTAAAAATTTGCGATGCAGTTCCGAATTATTTAAATTTCTCGATGCTCAATTTCACAATGTGGGTTATTTTATAAACACGACATCGTTTCGTGATCTCCAGTCCGTATATGGAATACAACTGCAGGTTCAGATTAGCAAACAGCTCACTCTTTGCTCTTTGTTTAGGAATAGGACAATATACGTGTTTTAGCTAAATTATAATGCATCAGTTGTTGCCAGTCTTTTTTTATTTTTTGCGGACGTTCGAAACATGTTTTCCCCTCTCTTTTTTATCGTGGGCATTTGTTTCATATCTTTTGTTTTAATGATTCGGATTCCCTTTTTGATGGTTGGCTATTATTCCGGCAGTGGCGAACGTGGCGGCGAGAGTATTTGACCTTCCCCCATAAATTGTGTTTTCGCTCCAATCGACTTGGCCGAACGAGTTGTGCGTGAATAATGATTAGCCGCCAGACGGCGCTCTGCTTCGCCACCCCTGGTGGCCAGCGGGTTGAGCGCTTCACCGCATCGCTGCCCCATCCTGCGAATACTTTCACTGGCTCTGAGCGAGGTTTCACGCTTTTAACAAAGCTGAAAAAGTTTGAGAATTTCAGTCGATGCTTTTTCGAAATGTGGCTAAATTCATACAAGCACAAGGAAAGCAAGATAATTGAAATAAATCGCCAATGATCCGAAAAATAATTTTTTTTTTTCTGTCTTTAAAATTAAATTATTTGTTTTCCGCACAAATCTTTTCTTCTTCTTCGGAACCATTTTTACAGAAGCCAAAAAATGGGGGGGGGATTTGTTTCAAGCTCATTATTTGATGTGGAACATGCTTTTCAATGGTTGCCCCCTTTGGTTTCATTTGACGTGTAAGCACTGATTGCCAACGCTCATATTCGGATGCGCTCAACCAGGGGCAGCAACTCTTGATCGAGCAAGGTAGCGTCTACAAGGTGAGCTCTCTGTTTCTGTTGCGACTTACGCTCGTTTACAGCATTTCCAAGAATTCCATTTTCAGAATATCCATAAATCTTTATTTTTAAGAAATATATTTTCTTTTAACAAATTCCGTAATCCTTATCCGTTTACCAAGAAACCATCTTGACGTCGAAACATCCTTGAGAGGCGAGAACTGGGGGGAAATCAATTCCTTTGTTGTAAACAAAAGTTGTGTGATTCGAGTTTCGTGGAGACGTGGCACGGTGGCAGAGAGGTAGCGCGTTCGCCTCATAAGCCCGTGATCGCGGTTTCGATTCCGGCCGACACCTTCG
>JAQGBY010006102.1:0-13622 GCA_034698785.1 Mycogona germanica
GAGACAACCAAGTAAACCAGATAACAGTTCCAACCAAGCACACCATACCACATACTATTACCGGAATAGTATTTTCATAATAAAAATAAAATAACAATATTAAAAACCATAAAATATTTTAATAGATATTTTAAAAATGATTCATTTTCTGGTGGACGTCCTTAACAAATAGCTCAAGAGAACCCAACACCTTACGGTTTTTCTACCGTTTTTTTTTTTAATTTTAATGATTAGGTATTATGAACATCTTTAGCTTATGACCTTACTTTTTTAAAAGTCTAAAAAGCTAGAATCTCAATTTGTTTGAAAAGTTCTGTTGCTCCAATTTTGAGGGCTTTGCGAATTTGGGGAAAAGCGTCAGGTCTAGACGTGGATCTCTGGAGGATTATAGATCGTACAGCTGTTAAGTTTGAAAAAACAATGTGTGCCCGATGCCTCAGGTGATGTCAACATGTCAATTAACAGATGTCCAAAAATACAGATATTTAGGAGACATTTTGTGAGATCCATAAAATCATATCCAACATTGGATTATTGAGAACTTGACTGAGAGAAATGTTGGCCAACTCTCCAGACATATCTTTGTTTCGCTATATTTCTTAATTTCGTATATCTTTACATACAAGAATATCCTAAAAAAATCGTTTAAGAAAATTTCTAACCCCTTATCTCGCTCTAGTTTCTTCGTTTTGTTCTCGTACACTCATTTAATTGATAAATCCAAAAATTGACAATGTCAAAAATAGACAAGTTCTTATCACTACTCATAAAAATATCAGAAGTCGCCCCAATATTTTCCAAGAACTTTGGGGTGGCTTTATAAAAAAATACGGACTACTATATTCTACTATGGTACAGTTAACGATATATTATACTATTTGGGGTGGATATTGAAAATGTTATCGAAGATGAACTTTTAACCGAATTTTTTGATAAATAAATATATTATTGTAAATAAAAAATACCCATATCCTCATCAGACTTGAGGTTACTCAATACTTATGTTTTCGCATTTTCGTTTTCCAAATTTTTACGAAATTATTTCTGCATATTGGTAATTATTATTGGCTATTTCAAATTTCAATTAAAGGGTTCAAGAAATGGTATTTTTGAGGGTCACTTATCCGAAATATCAAGGATTATTGCGACTCCTGATTAAAATATGTTAGGTGATTTTTATGTAACGTTGCAACGAGCAACGAGTTTCCAAACCATTTCTGTCCCGTATTTGTTCTCCTAAAAATGTCAAGAGAAGATGTCTTGTGGCGTCATGACGTTGGAGGTGACGTCACTGATGTGTAAATATGCGCCTATCACATGCTTTAACGGCTGGCATCAAAAGCGTCAATTCTGCCAATTTTGATTGGCTTTTTTATTGATCCCGTCATTTTCAAATGGTGATGTCTTTCTCATCGGGTGACGAACACATGGCCCTGTTATTTATATCAATATCGGCACCGCATAAAACACTGGCAGATTGCCATTTGTAGGCCCTAATTACATGATTTGCGTGTATTTTGTCCTTGTAGGCACATGTTAGTTCGAACACTCAATGAATTTGAATATCCAGTAAATACGTGCGACCACATCACGTCATTTCAATTTGAATATCACCATTTTTTTAATTTTGTCAAATTTATATTTATTATGATTATAAGATGTAAGAGAATAAAGTGTAAGATATCATTGGCTTTTTTCTTAATTAAACAAAGTATGTAGAAATTATATTATGATGATATAGGCGCAGTTGGTTTATGACGGACTGCGGTTCGGCGGTCCCGGGTTCGATTCCCGACGCGGGCTTTGGCTCGGGGTACTGGTGAAAATGTGCCTCTTACATAGGGCCTAAGCACCGAGAGGGCTACACAATCTTCCTGTTGTGTCCGCACTTCAGTGAATTCAAAAAAAAAATATGTCAACGCTCTTTTCCACCTTCACTTGACAACAGCTGAGAAGATGATCGAACGACCACGAACCTTGTGCAACCGACCTTGTTTGTTGTTTCACAAACAAATTGACCTACTTGGGATTTTACAACGGCCTTGCTACCACACACACTCACATTCTGTACACACACTGCGACATTATTCCGGGACAATCGACCGCTTCGAAGATCCCGATTTCTGAAACAACTCATTATAATATCCAAGATCATGTCAAAAAATATTTAAATTCCATTCATCATGCAACCAGTGTAATATCAGAAAATGTGCACGTAAACATGAAACGACTTAGCAATTAATATTGTTCAATATAGCTACCCTAGTTCAACTACAGGTGTACGGACCTTGTGCTGCCATCTAGTGACTGTTATTTGTACTGGTTCTCTCAACAATCCGCTCTGTGAATGGGATTTAAAAAATTGAGATACGTATTGATCAAATTGATTTGGTCATTGGCTTGTTGCCATTGCAATGCATACGCATTCTTGCTTGTACTACAATGAATGCAATTTTGTTTGGGAACGAAATCCTTATCAAATTAAACCGATATTTACAAGAAATAATAATAATGGGTACTCAAATATGGTAAAGTCAGACTTATCTGTTTAATCATTCATCTATTTGGATCTATTCAGTGCATGGTTGGAACTGTTATCTGGTTTGCTTGGTTAGAACTGTTATCTGGTTTGCTTGGTTGGAACTGTTATCTGGTGTGCTTGGTAGTCTTGTAAAATCGACGACGTCATGCTTTTGATGTGAAGACGCCATTTTTTAAGTTTGAAGCGAAAGGGAGATTATCCAAAATTTGGTAACGGTTATTTTAATATGCAATATTGAAAATCGAGATGTGAAATTCCGTCGCTAGCGAATTATGATGGTTTAGTAATTGTATGTTCATTTTTATGCAATTTCATTGAGCCGTTCGTGAGTTAGTCTCCGAACAGGAAAGTCAGATTCTTAGTTTTATATTATAATATAGCTGATAAAGCTAAATATATAAACTGCAGTATGCATTTTGTAATACAGACAATAACCATACAGAAAATGTTAGTTTGATATTGCAAAGAATGGAAAGGTGTTCTAAATAAACAATTTAAATATCTAAATAGATCAAATGAGAATAGTGTAGTGCAACAATTGTGAATAGTGTAGTGCAAACATGCAACTGAAATAATGTACACCCTGCCCCAAAAGTAATAAGTTCCTTTTTCCTTTTCTTCGACCGAAAATAATCAGATAAACTATAAAATTTGGGAATAATTGCGATAACTGTGTCCCCTTTCAAATATTGGGGGGAAAAAAATCAATTTTCAAAATTTTGAAATCGGTAAAAAAATTTAATTGTTAATTGGCAAGTGGCACTGGCCATTCGCTAAAGAAAAGAAATTCAATTGCTTTGGTTTATGGTTACGAAATGACTTACAAATGGAGAATCGGTTAGCTGCAAGTCTATTACTTTTGAGTCACCGTGTATTGAAAATTATTGCCCTCCTCCTAATTGGTCTGTTTGCTTACGTTTTTCAAATCCATCATAGCTGTATCCAAATTAAACATTTGCCACAAAGTCAGCCCATGAATGGATACACGAGCTTAATTGTTCGTATAGTTTAAAACAATACTAGTAAATAAAGTTACCAGACATTTCCCTGAATAGATATTGTCTCGAACCACTGAATCGAAATTCAAATAATTGATTACAAAATATTTTATTAAAAAAGCTGTATCATGGTTTAACAGTCATCATATGGAAACAGACCATTGTTGAATACTCATGTGAACACAACCCAATGTTTTAGTGATTCTATAATTTCTGTTTTAAATTTGTGTCACGAATGGTTTGCTCATGACTGTATTTTTAAATTAAAAATGTACAAAATGAAGGACCCAGCATGTTTCGAAGATATTATCAAACCATTTTTATATTATTTATATGCAATCGGCATCACTGCATTCCGCAGAGCAATTAAAATATCGTTTGCAGTCAAAATTTTAAAGTTCATCTCCTGCATTCTTGTATTATATAACATTTTCTTTATTGTGTCAGGTGTATTTTTTGCCTTGTTAACTTACAGTAAAGGGATGGATCTATCCAAAAGTGCGAAATTCTTAATGATTCTGGCACTAACCTATCTTGGCAGCAGTATCATGCTTATTTTGTATCTAATTAATCGTGGACAGATTCTAGCTGATTTACTTCAATTTGTTCAACAGCCATCGCGCATCAACAAGGTGACCATGAAACGACTGAATTGGCGAGCAAACATCATTTTCATTCTTTCAATAGTTCCTATTTTTCATGTGTTATTCTCATGCATTTCTATGCATAACAACTTCATCCTATTTCCATGCTACTACTGTTTAACAGGTGTCACAATTTGGTTTGGATTTCAATATGCGATCATCGAGTACATCAACTATATGGATGAGTCGGAAATTAATAATATTAGACAGTCAAGACACAAAAATGATTTGAGCAAGATGCTTCGCAATATCGCAGCTATCCGCTCAAGACACACTAAAATGATTCAAATTATAAATCAAATCATTTCATGGCCTCTATCATTTGCCCTTGTATATGCCACATTTCTTTTGCCTGTTCTCGTTATTAATATCACATTATTTACCAATAGCTATTTAAAGTCAAATTCTGGTTTATTTTCAATATTTATTCAGTTTGTTTGGTTTCTTTTCACAATATCCAACATTCTAACCCTTCGCACATTGGTAAGTAAAAATGAACATCTGGATGAGCTTGGCATCTGTGTTATCACTAAATAAATTAACTGCCTTGTTAAATGCTACAACAATGTTTATTAATTCGAATTTGTTTTAACAAATGTGTGAACATTAATTAATAAACCAAAAACACAATTTCGAAAGTTAATTCAGAGTTCTTGGTCAATTAATCAAAAGCTGATCTTGATGAGTGTTGACTTCTTTGCACTTCACTCCTAACTCATGATTGTAATGGTTTCATATCAGTTGACTCTCAGTGTCTCAGTGTCTATTTCTTATAGAATTTTAAACTAAATTATCTGGTATTCTCACAATTTCAACTGTGCAGCAAACCTCCATCATTGTTAAAGTGCCAGGTATGCTTATGTTTGGATTTTATTGCAAAAGTTACAAGTTAATTCATATTTCAGTGATGTTCATTCGCTAAATTTCTATTTCATTTTAAATAGATAATGCTTAATGAAATCATCTATACTAACTCTCTGAAGCACAAGAAGCCGGAGATAATATTATGTGGCCTGATAGATATCGATATTATATCATTATACGAAGTAAGTTTATGAATGTCTTCGTTGAATGTCTTATGAATGGCAATTTTTATAAAGTTATGGCCTATTGATTTTAAAAGATCATGTCACTAATTGTTAGCTGTGTGAAGAGACAGACCTGTACAACTTTGTTTCTAATTGAACCTATTTGACTATGAGCTCGTATTTTCTATTGAATCAAATAAATATTGAATACAAAATATTGGATTAGTTTGAAAAAGTGTCAGTCAAGAATACTGGTCAAACAAAGAAACAATATCCATAGCATTTAAAACCTGTTCTCCAGAAATAATGGACCCCATTTTAATATTATTAATAATAAAAAATGCCAAAATAACCTGATTGTTTTTAAATATGATAATAATTATACGAAATGCAAATCTGTTTCGAATTGAGATGAATGCGTTAGAATTTGGAGGAATGAATTAATTAATTAAACATTTCTATTTCAGGTTTTCCTTATAGCTGTTGATTTCGCCATGATGTACCATAGCAATATGTCCAATCGGAACTCAACTGAGAATACACGTGTGTACTTCATGAAATCAACGTAAAATACAGGTACGTGTTTGATAATTTAAAGTGAACAATTCGCTCATAAAGATTAAACTGTTTTATATTACAATCATAACCGAGATGGAAAAACATACGTTACAATTGCAGTTGACTGTAAAATTGGTTTTGAAAATACCAGTGTCTTTATGTGAAGTCAACTGTAATTGTACGTATGTTTTTCTATCTCGATCCAAATAAAGATTGTAATATAAAATAGTTTAATGTGAATTGGTCAACTTAAATCGCAAGAATAAATAAATCGGTTATCTATTTGTGTCTTCAAGTAAAGAGTAATAATTTTTCGGTCATCAATCATCATTTCGAACTATCGGAGTCTACCTCACTTTCTCATTGGTATAATTTGTTAATGCCAACATTACACTGCAAAAAGATAAACCCTAAAAATGATCTCAAATTGAATCAGTAGAAATATGGAAAGTGCAGATCACCAACTAACTATTTTGACAAATGTAGAAAAAACTGTGTGCGCTTACAGTGCTAATGTGATTTGTGTTATTGAATTAGTGATACTTGAATAATTATCTTTACTCTCTGGTGTCCTGTGCTGCTGATCATGGATTATGTTTTGCGATGTTTGTAATGTTTTTGGCGAATTGTGAGCAACAAATAAATAGTTTAATGAGTTGGGTGAATAGCAATAGGAAAATATTTTAAGATGACCCCGAAGCTGCACTTCAAAGGCCAGTTGTTGGGATTAGCAGCTCCATCTACAATGGCGTACATTGTGTTACCATTATATTAGCGCTTTAACCAAAAAACTAACCGAATGACACATTAACACATTGGCAACCACAATTTCAAATAGTACTCAGTAATCGTGCAATTTGACTCACCGATTTCTGTGTCTGTCCCGCTTGGTGACGAATGTCCTCCAGAAATATTTGGTTACTCAATTTGTACCGGTATGGTATCGTTCATTGTACTAGGCCTAGTCCGTACCTATATAGATGATTCCGTTTGCTGTACTTGGTTTTGTTTGTTGTACCAGGTCTCGCTTCGTTTTACCCAGAACTCAGTCGAGCATCATATATTTTTTTCGGATTCAGAAAGAAAAACTGTTTGTTCACTTCATTTTTGCCATGCATCATTTAATCCATGTTCGGTGAAGCGTTATAAAATATTAAATTTGCAACAGTTTCGATAAAGTTAAATATATATTTGCACATGGACTCGTCAATTTTTCCACACTTTATTTGCCAAACCCTGTGTACCCCGAAAACAATGTCAACCGAAATAAAGATGTACATAAAAGAGAAATGATAAAATAATTGACAATTTAATTGCGAATGGGGAAACAAATATTAACAGTACAACGAATGAAAGCGAAATAAATTAATTAGATGAAAATGCCATGTAGGAATAATGCGATAAACATTAATGACGCATCAATAACACTGTCAATTATAGGTTTTTTCTCAAAAATTATTACACAAAAAATACCAGCCATACATTTGTTGTTTTCTTACAGTCTTCTTCGAAAATATATCATAGCGTGAACGAGTCTACAAATATTTTACAAAGTGAATCAGTGAATACAGTAGCAGTAAATCTGTAACAGTACTGTACTTTAAATCATATATCATATACATTGATTAGTTTGGACTCGTAAGTGAAAATAAATTGTATACATAATATTGATGCTCAATGATCATTTTGATAAATGGTGATTCACTTGAAATAGGTAACAAAAAATTCTATACAAAACGCATTGTGGCTAATATGCTTTAAACTTAAACAGTTAAATGATGTAAGACAATCTAAATAATTTGTGAATCCTTAAGGTTCAGAAAAAATAAACAAAAACAAAAAAGATTTAGGAATAAACAATATCAATAAAACAATTGTAACAATAAATTACTTCAAATAACCCCATAAAGAAGTGTCAGAGGTTATGACTTTTAAAACAAACATTTTAGTTTTTAAAATATCTATTTAAATTGCCCGATCATTTCTTCTCATTTTTGCATCCCTTTAGATTAAGGATCTATATTTTCATATCATTAGATAACACAAATTTACAAGATGCCATGTAATGTGTAAAATAAAATAATCATGTTGGTTATAAATTACAACAAGACAATGCCTGTCCATTCTATTGACCACCCAATACTCCTATCATGTCGTGGTGTTGTGAAAGAAATTATGCAAATGTTTGAGGGTATTGGTTAAAATTAAGGTCCCAGTGGATTTAATTATTCCATTCGACACATCATCCGTCCCTTATGGTGGGCGTGTGGGTGATGTGTCTGCGGATAATCTGTGGTGTGAGGATAGCAGTTGCAAAGGGCTTAGACCAGATAAGAGGATCCATATCAATTGGAACATATACATAAAGTCGTTTCACGCAAGTTGAAGACATACAATCTCTTAAGAACAAAAAAACAACAAATGATGGCTTCAGAGTATTGGTTCTGCGTTCGACAAAAAAGCTACAGTGAGTCACGTTCGATTGGAAAGTTCGTTTTCAGAAACGGTGGAAAGGAAACAATGTGGGTGGATTCCCTCAGTATTTTTCATGAAGCGAGCCGGAATTCTTTGACGCCGAACTGTAAAGGCTAGCAGACGACAAAGATGGCGTCTCAGCGTGCTGTGACGTCGCCCGTGACGCGTTGATCCAACCTCGATGCCTCCTTGCTCCCGGTCGTACCAGAAGCGACCTCTTTTGGCGGGAACTCGTAACTGATTCCAACTGCCGCAGCCTTCGCCCTCCACTCGACCCCTGCTCCTTCTTTATCATTCCATATCGTTGACGAGGAACAGCTTCCCATTCACCATTTCCCATGACGTCATCGTTGTCGTAGCTGGTGTCGCGGTCACTTCGAACAGACCGAGCCAGGATCCTGAAGAACTGCTCGTTGAGGATGTCGGCGTTGTTGTTGGCGGTGGCGCTGGGGTCAGGGTTGTACCCATTTTTCTCATCCGGTGAGGCCAGGCGGGAGGGATCGAATTCCGGTTCTGCTGAAGCCCCCGAGCGGGACACGTCGACATCCGCATCCGTCAATGCACCTAGGCGTGGATCAAACATGAGTAGCTCTTCAGGAGGGCTTGATCTCTTGCCGAAACGCATGGGGATGCGCACCTTGCAGCGCTCGCACTGGTCGTGCAGGGAGGCGATGCTGCAGAGCACAGCGCAGCGCTGCTCTGCCTCACAGTGCAGAGCGGAGAAGCTGATGAGCACAATCAGCAGGGAAGTTAGAGCGAAGATCTTCTGGTATGGAAACGTCATGGTCATGCTGGATTTCTCTGGCTGGTTTCTAGAAGGTGGTGTCGGACTGAGACGACAAATCTGAAGTGAAACAAAAAGGAGATGAATTTATTAATAACAGATGAAAATAGTTTTTTTTGTGGAATATTTGTGACATGAAAACCTAACAACAAACCACCAGATTTTAACAATTTTATAGGTGACTTAAATCGCGATTTTTTAAAGACAAACATACAGATTACAATTACAATATGTACCCAAAAGCAGCCCCGGAGCTATGGCGGGGATCGAAAGACCAGTTAAGGACAAAGGTGTGGTTGCCCTATCCTAACAGTCTCCTGACTTCAGAATCATTTAGGCTATTCCACTGTCGACACACTGTGTGGAAATAGGAGTTGAAGTACGAGTCACATCTACAATGCAGCTCCTGAACCATTCTAGTATGTCCCGTTGGACTCCAGATTTCGCGGGTTCTATTTCCGTTCATCAAAACAACCGGATGACAGCTTTTTCAAAATGCTTAACCTTCACAAGTTTCGTTTCAGACACTTTGAAAGAGCACAATTGTATACCATACATGTACAGTTTATTTAGAGAGAGATTTTAGACACGTAATTCCTCAATATTAGACCTTTGGATTTGTAGTGTTTCTTCACATTAAGGCAAACCGAGCCTATCATTTTCTAGCCGTTTTCATCAATCAAGTTCCAGTGTCGCCGGATTTCTGAGACCAGGTCAAGGAGCTCGTTTTTCAACAACTATCCCGATTTGCGATACGTGTATACAAAAATTAATTTTATTAGAGTTTGTCGGAGATCATCTGAGATGGGGCGATTAAATATCTTGCTATAGTAACGATACGTAATTGACGATTCTCCATTGTCATCCATCTCTCAGCAAACGGGACGAAACAGCGAAAGTCAGCCAGTGCTTCCTCTAGAGTCTCATGATCGCGGGTTCAATTCCCGACCGAGACTTAAGGAATGTTTTGGGCGAGAGAAATTCCAGCACACACACGCACTTTCCTTCGGAATGAAAGTCAACTCTGTACGATATGAGGGACACGTTATAGATCCCTACCTAGGTATCAACACCAGATAAATTATGGGACTGGACTGAAAAGTTTGAGAACCTCTTTAACAAATACATGTTGCTCTATAGACTACCCCGAGTGCACTTCACAACTATAGTTTTAAATTTCGTGCAATTTTTTTGTAATGGCGCTCCAACTAGATACTAAAGATAGAAAGCTGAAAGACGTCTGCGTTTTTTGATAGAAATTGGGTTCGATCACGTTGGTTTCGATTGATTTCGACGCGATCTTCTGTGGACATTTTCTATCGATTAGATTTTGATAAAGTATAGAAAAATTCATCTTTCTTTGCATATTTTTAATTCTTTGTTGACTGCTTGACCACTTGAAACTAGTACCTAGTACCTTTGATCGGTCAAGATGTAAGAGGCTCCACAGATCCAACCTTATGATGTCGTTGGCTATAGATCAATAAAATTGTCGCCTGTCAGTCGGACGAACTTGGGCTCACCCAGATGAGGTGAGGGGTTTGGGGGTGAGACATGATCCTGTGTGCCCAACAGGCATTAAGTTTTCTCCTGGGTCCGATTGAGGGCGCGTCGGTAGTATCAAAGTCGATACTTGATGTTCACTGTATGAATCAAAGTTGTAGAAGAGTGGCGTGCCCATGCGTACACCGCAAAATCGATGTCTAATAATAAGACACAGATTACATCCAAAAATAGGACTCGCTTCAGTGTTGTAGTCTCGGAAGCAATTTGTGTCTTAATCAGAGCATCTGGTTTCCAGTGTTGCAGGGTTTGCCGATCTCCACTTTTTGTCAGCTAACCCAAAACTGGTAGGTTGTGAGATTTTATAAATAATTTAAAAAAATACGTTTTGTTACGTTGATTTTGTAACTGTTTACGTTTTGGACAATAAATGTTTTATATAAAATTAATTGTACTACAGAATGTGGGTTCTTGAAAATCGATTCCCCGGTTAAAGGATTAAAAGTTCAAATGGTTTCGAAAGGTTGGCAACACTGTTGAGACCGTGGTCCTATCAGGTGACTGTCTGGTGACATATACTTGACATCAAGGAGACAAGGCGTGAAAAATGGGGAGGCGATGTTGGCATTAATAGTAATGGAGGGGGGTGTCCTGGGAATGTCAGGTGGAGACTGTAAGACAACATCCATGAATGAAAGTTACGTTTTTCTCTAGGAAAAAAAGTTATGGAGTCTCCTTCGGGGCAGGTCGGAATAAATTTTGTCTACCTCTGCACTCTTTGGTTTCTTGCAATCAACCAATAATAGTGGTAGTCATTCATCACTGACACTTACAATTCTGTTGTACCTCTAAGACAATTCATAAGAAAGCTACAGTCGTGAAGCAATTTAGTTGTTATTTTTAAAAATAATTTCTTATTTCCCAATTAGAGAAACTTGTTTCGTTAAGCCTCATTTTCGCTAGGAATCATTTCACGATTTTGTTCCATGGAAAAATGTCATTTTGTTGTGGTCACACACGCGTCAGTTTAAAATCTCCAACTTGGTCATTTCAAATTTTTACCTCGCATGCGCTCGTTAGACCCAAACAAAATGACTTTTTACATGGAACCATCGTTAAAATGGGGCCTTACTGATGATCGATATTTGGAAATGCTTTAGACAATCTGGATCCACGAATGTCTTCCATCCGAGCGAAATTAAGGACGTTTCTGTGTATATATATATATATGGTGAATTGGCATTTGTCCAAATTCTAATATTTCTGAATGAGTGCGTAGTGTGTAATTCGTGTAATGCATGTTGGCTGGTCGCCATGGGGTGGGGGGGGGGGTCTTCAAAGTCAGCTGGGAACGTCATAAGGAACATACGAGGGGGAAAAGGTTACTCTTTCATAAACGTATTAGTTTATAGACGGTTCACACAATCACATAGGAGAAACGCGCCCTCTTAGGACAAAAACTAGTACTGGATGATGCTACGACTGTAATTTACCATCGATGTCAAATTAAAGAAATAGACGTCTACTTCTTGGAGGAGGACGGAGCTACAGTTGAAAATATCCTATTAATATATATCAGTTGCTCGATACAGTTTCTATTGAAGAGCAGTAAATTGAGACCCATTTCCCCAGACAATTATGTAAGGAATGCTGAGGGGATAGGGAAAAAAATGTCCACACCACACCCCTTTGTCAGTTTGTTTGCAGGTGAATTCTCATGAGTCCCGCCGATAAAAAGCATCGCTTTTATATTTTTTGAAAATGCACTAGGAAATACACAAGAAACGTGTGAAAAATAAGAGAGGAACACCAGAAGATGAAAGCAGAATGCAAATTTCATTCCATCACTTCATCTCAAAACGATCCATGACCACTGGGAAATTTCCAAATATATTTTCAATAATAAAACCGAGTCTGATACACCGTTGCACTGCGTGATTGCCTAACAACACGGGGCATCCTCTAAATCCGCTACGTCGGTTCGAACCCTCTTTTCCTCACAAACTAAATGATCGACTACCACCTGTGAATTTCACTTGCGAATTTCAGATGTAAGGAGGATAGTATGAGTACTTTCGCGATAGGTATAAACACTTCGAGAATCAATATAAATTTCCAAATAGCCTGTGAAGAATGCCCAGAAAAAGTCGATGCGAAATAGGAATAGTTTCTATTTTTATTCATGGCGTGGAATGCGGGAATGTAGATGGTTATGGGGAGAGGGGGGAAGATCAATAGAGAATTGTGACGTCACATCTCCCTTAAAGGGTGATCCTTATTTTTATTAGAGATGCTGAGGATCCTTCAGCAGAGTGAATTAGCGCCATCTATTGGTTAGTGATCGCTCCACCGAATTCAACTTGACGACCTCCCGAAATTTGGGTCACAAAAACGTGAATGGTTTCATTCGATCAAGTGAAAACTTTCTCTCTCTCTGCTCTCTGTGTGCTAGTACAACACAGAGCAAATCCTTAAAATAACATTAGGATTACGAAAGTAATCCCCGGCTTAGAAAAAAACAACACAGCTCAGGCACATTGTTTTGACACGAAACTCGCTCGCCAAGACTGGAATGGAAACAGAAGGCGAATGGAAATGGAAACACGTCACAGGGTTCTGTAGTCTACTTCCGGTGTGTGTGAGACGTGAGGCGTACCTTTTAGAAGGGAACGCTTATACGGTAGATCAAAAGCGAGTGAAACGTAAGACTAGAGGTCGTCAGACGGACTCAGATGTGGGTCAGAATGCTGAGGTCATTTGCACCTGATTGCAGAAACACTCTGAATTTGAGACAATCATTTTTACAGTGCATGATGAGCTCTGATGTGGCCCAAACAAAATCTTTGGTCCAACATTTAATCATTATATCTAATGTGTTATCAAATTGCTTGATTTTTCTCCTGACGATCTCGATGCCACCATTTTGAATTTCTAAAGACAGATGGCGCTGAAATAAAGTAACGTTCCAAAATCGACTGTAGCAAAAAAGCATTATGTAAAGTTGGAGTCTGTGATTATCTGGTTTACTTGGTTGGAACTGTTATCTGGTTTACTTGGTTGGAACTGTTATCTGGTTTACTTGGTTGGAAC
>JAQGBY010006103.1:0-13620 GCA_034698785.1 Mycogona germanica
TTCTCTCGCCCGAAAAATTCCAAAGGTGTCGGCCGGAATCGAAACCGCGATCACGGGCTAAGAGGCGAACGCGCTACATCTGTCACTCGACACGGACTGTGCGATGTCGTACACGTTAGATCCCTACCTAGGTCGACATCGACATCCGACTTGGCGTGCTTCGGCACTATTTTATCTAGGCATGACTCTTAGGTAGGCAAATTACCAGATATAATTGTTAAGGATGCACGTCTCACGTTGGCTCCTTGGAACCGTGATTTTGTTTAAATCTGACCCCGCTCACGTAACAACACGTTCAGAGTCTTAAAACTCACAAACTCACAAGCCACAAAACAAAATGACATTTCCATGGAGCCAGACGTGAAATGATCGATCGTGTAAACGTGGGTTTACCGAGAAAATCAATTTCTCTGTGTACCCAGCACTCTGTATCGTCGCAGTGACTCCATCTGTGGTCGGCCGAGATGGGGGATAGCTCTCTCTCTCTCTCTCCAATTGGTCGTTCGTTGTATTGGACGCGCCTCTCCGTCCATGTCACACGCGTGCACACGTACACGCGCCCAACATCATCATCAACATTGGAGAAGAGCGACGACGACGACGACCACGCCGCCGCCGCCAATTCCGAACAATGGAGCCGGCCCCATATCTCACGTAGGAGAGCGAGCGACGCGCTCGGCCTACTTTACTCAAATCTGGTCCGGCTTTAGAAACTCCCATGGTATTTAATGCATGATTAAATCTAATTTATTCACATCATTCAGAAAGGGAATCAAGCGCGCCTCCACTACACGAAGCAGCATATATGCCACCGTCCCGCTCCATATATGTCACCTCATGAGACCCTTACCCACACAATACATATTACCTACATTTAAAAAATAATCACTCAGCACATGCGGACAAAATGGAACATCTCGTTGCGTTGCAATTTTTAATTATTTACAAAATAAATCAAGATTTAAAGTGTTGTAGTCAATTTTTTCGTTGTATTTCTGAGGAGCTTTCTTCGTATTAATAATAATGATTTTTGAACATTTCGGGAAGTGTTTTTCTACGAAATTAATCAATTATTTAATTGCTTCTTTATTTGTCAATAAATTTTAATAGCAGTTATACTTTAAATATTTATTTATTTTTTAAATTCACTGTAATCTTAATCACATCAGGAGTTCCTGTACCTCTCTTGGGACTATGCGAGGGGCACATAAATTTAACATTGATGCAAATAATTGCAATCTATTTAAGAAAATGAAATATCACTAGATTTGACTGTATCACTAGATCAAGTGTTTTGAAGTCAGGATAGTCGTTTATATTTTTCAGTAGAACTTGTTCAGAAAATTAAATTTGTCAAACGCACATTTTCTTCAGATTATTCGGCGTCTACTCTTTTGATCAGGCGACTGGTCTCAGTAAAATAATAGATACGCGATGTAGTTTACGCCGTGAACACGGTTAGGGGGGGAAATAAGCAGATCGCGCGACCCGAGTAGGGGGAGGGGAAAAAACCCAGAGTTTGTTTATTTTTTAGCATATCTGGGTGACATTTGGTGGGTAACTCGAATCTCCATACCACACACACTGCGGGTGGAGGAGGAGGAGGAGGAGGAGGAGGAGGAGGGGGAGGGAATAGGGAGTGGATGCTGGAGACGAAATGGCGTCCGTACATATATAGGCATACGACAGTTATATTTTGCTCAAACAACGCGAGATTGTTAGCGTAAACATTACGCTTTTATGGAAGCTAACGCTCCGACATAATCAGCATAATGCAGCTCCAGTTTCTTTCTCTCCTCGCCCACTTTTTCTTCTTACTTTTTACTTTCTCTTGTTGTTCCTACGACGTTCACTCTCCCTCTCTTGTTAGCAGATTCACTTTCGTTATTTCTTTTATTCCCATCGCCATCAGTCTTTGCGCCGTGGCCATTGGGTACAGGTGCCGTGAGACCCGAATCAAAATTGAAGTACGTTTATTTTATCTCCCAGTATTCATAGTCCTATCATTTAAAAAATAATGGCATCTTTATCATTTACGAGTCAGTCCTCCAATAATTTTCGGACCTGAACCCCTTGAATACCAAACCAACACCAACCACAAACCAACTACAGACCAAAGACTCAAGGGGCTCAGGCCGAAAGTTATTGGGGGACTGACTCGTAAATGCTTAAGCCAGCTACCTGATGAAAAAAAAAATTATAATGGGGAAATCTGTAACAACACCGTGTTTATTTTTTTAAATTTGTTTTTCAATCAATCAATCCTCCCCCAAAGCGCAAGTTGCAAATTACGACAAATTTTGATCTGCTCCACGATCGATTCCAGGATGTTTTCTGCAAGCACATAATAATAGTAAAGAATCAGTTATTGAAATCTTGTCATAAGTAGCACCTGGTTTGAGGAAGCAGTGCATGCAATTACATTAGAAAAAAAACGCTGAAGGAAATTGGAAACTGCAGGGAGGTCTCCTAAGGATAAATAAATGTGTATGGGTGACGTTTGTTGTTGCACACTGCTGCCTCGCCATGTTCACTTTTTCCACCCCTTTCCAGCCTTTACACGCCCACTCTCACACGCACCCCTCCTCCGCCACGCGCCACCCCTCCCGGCTTTAATTTCGTGAATCTTAAATGAGATGAGCAAATGTCAAAACTGAGTCCAACTTAATTTACTCGTGACAAATGTTGTGCATGCAAAAGATGTGCATTGGTGAACAACCGTGCCAAAGAAAATGGGGTGAGACACAGAGACTGAGAGAGAGAGTGGGTGGGGGGGGGGTGAACGAGTGTGTGAGTAGGCGAGAAATGGGGGTGGGGTGGGGAGATGAGGAGGAGGAGGTACATGTGTTGTTTTCCATAAAGCGAATTCCTCTATCGTGTGATGGCTTTTTCTCTTATACCCCGTTCATCCTGTATGAGCATGCATGCTTGCACTGTGGTCTGGGTTCATGAAACATTGGCGCCCTCTGGTTGCGAAATCGGTTGGTTCGTTTAATAAGTACATTAATTATCGGGGTTCTTTTGGACAATTGCTCACAAACTGTTTCTAGTATTCCTAATGTTAAAAATTACAACCAAAAATTACAACCGTCTGTCGCCTGATTAATGACTAAAGGGGAAACATTTGTCGACCAGATAATATTATCAAAAATATTTTCCACTCTGTGTGGATTATGCTTTCACTTAAAGAGTTAGTGCTCTAACTTTCTTTACAGGTACATTTTCGTTTTTTAATTTTTTAAGGAAGATATGCTATAAGTATTGACAGTTTAAAATTACGAATTAAAAATACTATTGAACTGAAAACGAAATATGTATTGTCACTAATACATAGTAGTCTCTGTAGTTTTAGTTTTCACTTTATCTAATAGTGTATATTCTATTATCTCTGGTAGATAAAGCAAACAAAGTGACGTTTAAAACAAAATGTTATTTTTAATTTACAGTATGGTTATTAAGTGAACACTTCCTACCGTCCATTCGTCTAACCTCTATTTACAACATCTATAAAAATAGCTACAGCCGACTTCCAAGTTTAGGGTTTTTCATAATTAATCTGCGGAAGAATCCAACCCAACGAGGAGAGTCTGAAAACGTATCGACAATTCATTTATTTATTTCAACCGCATGGAATGGCCCACATTTATATTGCATGCCCGCTCGCATCCGAAAAACAATGTGTGGCTCACCCACTGCATTTACGGCCATCTGTGTAATTTCCAAACAGCAGCCGAATTTAACAAATTGCATTAGACTGGTGCCGAGCTTAATCATTGACCCTTTATTGAACGACCGCTCAAGAAATAATTAATTGATCGTGCGGTCCTCGAAAAGGAACCGCTGCGCCGTGAAGAAACGAAACAGGACGAGCGAGTGCAACCGCATCGACAATAAATGCAGTCATCCAGAGCACTCTATTACCCTTCTAATAAAACCGCTATTGATTAATGATGCTGCGGTTATCTCGGTTCAAAGTAAAGTACCGACCCCCAATTGAAGATCAGTCGAATTCTGAAAACAGCCATTCATTTTGGTAACTTCATTTTGAACAGTTTAAACTTTAAAATATATATGATGCACATGTATATCATAATCTGAATAAAAAAGTCATCATGCCTCCTAAAAATTAATCAATTAAGAAAACATAATTTACGAGAACGCTCTGAACAAATTGAACAAGAAAAAGAAACAATATTTTTCGCATATGAATTCGATAACCTGATAAATTGATAAAATAGTAATTAAAATATTCCTAGGCTAGTCAGACAACCTGAATACCATCGATTCTAAATTACGAGCAAATATGACGCAAAATATGTTTTGTCAGTACAATTGAGATTGGGTGCGGTTCCTATAATTACAAATACTCTTGAAATTATAATACGATTAGTGTTTGAATTGCAATATTTCGAAATCGTCGAAACCAACAAATAATTTGATTAGGAATACGCGTTGTTGTTCGCCCCACAAGTACAACTAAACACAAAATCAGTCTGGAATCGTAATTTGATCATCAAGATATGCTTCATGTCGGTTGGAATATTTTTTGCTATGCGCTTGAAATTTGATTACGGTTTAATTTATCGATTGATCGATGTTGCGATTTAGACATTGCACCACCCAAGACATGACTTGTCAGATGACAAGAAGAAAAACAATTTAGTTGTCCTTATCCTATTCAATGTTCAGACGCTAGTGGACGACGAAACTCTTCAAATAATGAACAACACACACTATCCAAGAAAAAGGAACATTATACTGCAATCAATAATTGTTATTTATCGACATCGTTGTGCGCCAGTTTACCTTCTTAGGAATTGTGATAACGTGTATAGCGAAGTACAGAGGGCGTTGGATGGAGGATGGAGATTTGGAGAAGGGGTGGTTGAAGGGGTGGAGCGAGCACGTACCACGTTACGGTGTCTTCATTTGCATTTGCATTAATGATAGAACGTCGAGGGTTGGCTGCTCATGCTGATATCAGACTGTAATCCTTTTCCCATCCGACCGTCTCCTCCCCCGACCTAAATCTCTACGCACCCACATCTGTCTAAGACCTGATCGTTTACACCTACCTGATGACCAAATCTGAAAATGAAATAACAAAAACATAGCGTTTGATGTTGCTGGAATATTGTTGCAAATGTCTAGGAAAAATATGTCAGGGAAGCTTATTAGAAATCATTATTTAAATGTTAAGCGGCAATATTCAACTGAATATTTTGATGTTAAGCGGTAGTATTCAACTGAATGATCATGTAATAAATCATCAACTCTCAATGAATCAATCTGGAAGATATTTGTACTAAATTATTTAAATTACATTTGCCTATTTGTTCACTAATGCACTGATTAAGCTTTTGTTAATGTGACTCCTCGCAAATTGGTATCTGGTCTCAGGAGGATATATGCTCTTGAATATTCATCGCGTTTGTGTAGAAAACCTTAGAGACAATATTTCAAAAAGTTGCTTAACGGGAATCTAATTCCTGGGTATATCGTTCGCTCGTCGCTCGAGCCAAAACTGCACATTTACATTATGCTCCGTTAGTTAGAACATGCTCCCTATAACGAATTGAATCTAACCCGTAGTTGTGGGGGCAGCCACAAAAATGCTTATACATCGTTACGAGCTGTATCTAATTAAACAGCAAATGAGGAATAAGCACGTCAAATCAGCAGTCCTAATGCTTCAATTGATGCGAGAGAGAGAAAGGAAAAATGGCCTAACACGTATCTGCTCTATCGATTTCTTCCTACAGATTCTATCATCAGTCAAAAGTAAAAGTTTGGATAATTTTGAAAGAAGAAATCTCGTTTATTAGAAATCCTTTTGTATTAATTGCATTGGGCATCAGTCGGGTGGTCTTGTATATTGATCAAGGGGGTTGGTTGTAAGTTCGAACCCAAATTTGATCGACCATTCGTGGTTGGAAGCATTAGGGAATGCTTTTAAGCGGCGACGTTGGGGAGTGTTCTGCGAAAATAATATTTCATATATGTTGCTTGTGATTCAAGGATTAATTTGAGTTCTAAAGTTTTTGTAAATAAATTTAGAAAATGAAATATTTGATTTTTAGTTTCAAATTTGCTACAGCGAATGCAAAGAAAATAAAAGACCAATATGATATGATAAAGAAAATAAAGTCTTTAAACAATTTTACAAGAAGGTACTGAATGAGTGTTCAATATAAGCATACACATTTGTAATTTTTCTTTTTGGGATTTCAGATTTTTCCAATTTATTATTTTTAGCACGTGCATTATTTGTTTTCTTTAAACCACTTCCATATACAAAACTGTAGATTCAAAGCCATTTATTAATAGCTTTTGCCAATTATAGCTTTTATGAATTTATTATTAACATGTACATTATTTGTTGTCTTAAACCACCACTTAAAATATTAGTTTGGATTTCGTCCATTCTTTCCTCAGCCCATTTTCATTTCTTACGCTCATCTTGCTCTGCGGCCTTTTTGACACGCGCTCTTATGACAATCGTCCTTTTGACGCGGATTTACCGTATGAAATAATATCTGTAATGGGCTGAAACACAAGTCGGTGCTAGGGTTTAGGTGATTTTATCTCCATTCGACTGTACACTATAGAGGTAGGCCGGTTGAATTAACGCAATGTTTTTTATGTACACGGAATATATTCACGTCACTCCAGGCGCCCCACGTCGCCCACTCGTGACAGTGATCGTAAATTAGCTGTTATCCGCTGCCGGCACCACCCCCAATGCACCTCATACCCAACGCACCCCAGACCACCCCCTCGGCGTCACATGGCCTGCCGGTACGAGCGCAAATACACACACACACACCGCCTACCCTATCTGCGTCTATGCAAATTTGCCGCTAACGTGAATCTGTATTTTTCCTGGTTGACTCTCAAAGACATGCACAAAAGGTCTAGAAGCCACAGTCAACACGTATAGAGCTGCAGGCGAACTCTATGACAGTTTGCATTGAGCCGAGTTCCACACCAGAGCACACTTGACTTCACGAAATGACAACACCGAATCAGTCACAAAAAATTATCAAGTTGATATGTGAAAGGAACTTGAAAAGAATTAAAGGCAGTAATTAGATCGCTTCAGATTTTTTAAAGAAGATCATTAAGACTTTAGAAATTTATTTTATATGCGTTTCTGTCTCATCTCTCCACCATCGGTTGCGGACGTCCGAGTCGATAAATAGGTGCTCTCTAACATTATATCTCTTTGTGTGTCCTCCCTGTTGCTTCGTTGCTCGGAAAGCCCAACGCAAATCGAATGCGCGCTGCAAATTCTCTGGGGCTGGATCCGACCGACATCAACAGAATTGCCCGCGGCTTTTATCAGTCGCGCGAAAAGAGGGTTAATTTCGAGCTTAAAGTTTAAAATTCGTAATTCTCGTGTCGCATGCGGGGCCCGTACTGGTCAAATTAGTAAAACTAAACAAATGCGTTCGCCAGTTGCACCGGGGGAATTGGATAGCGCTGAAGCGTTGTGCCGTGATGTCCGCCGCATTGTTTTGGGATTGGGGAAAATTCGATCGTGTCTCGTCCGATCGAATCCTTAATTTCCCCCTGATTGTGCGCTATTTTTGCACTGGTATAAGCTAGTCGCCTAACTGCAATCCTAGCAGCATTAAATGACATCAACACTTCTGTATATCCTCGATGAGGTACAATTAACTTTTCTTTATTTTTCTAATAATTTCAATTTGAACTGACAGATCTAATCGAAAATAATTTCAAAATTCCTTGAATTTTATAAAGATAATTCTGTGTTCCCTGTATAGATAATTATTTTAAACATTATTTTCAGTTAATTTTTCACCTGTAATGGTCTGGGGTAATAGTGATCAACGTAATAGTGCCAACTCAAAATTAGTATGATTCGTCGTAGCCCAATCGGTAATGTGCTCGGGGGTCCCGGTTTCGATTCCCTGCACGGGTTCTGAAAAATTTTGATCTCGGAATACTGGACGTGTCCCTCGCATAGTGCCTAAGCACCATGATTGGTGCAGAACATCTGTAGTGCGTTTCACTACAGTTGATTAGAACAAAAAAAATAAATAACAACGAGCATTTTAAATAGAAAACTATTTTTAATGTCACTTATCCGAAACATGAAGGTGTTTTAACAAAATTTTGCGCCATAAAAGCGCTGTTCTCAGGATATCGTTTCACAAATGTTGCGAAAATTTGCTAGAATGGCTTTGTACGCCACACTACCGTTCATTAATATAACATATTGAGTCTGACGAAATTCTAAGCAAAATTTGGAATATTCGAAGCGCTGATAAAAAACTAATTTTGTATTTAATGGCGCAGATCACACTTAATTTGTATGATAATTGTGCCCTAATTGTGCTTAAGTTAGTTTTTATTGTTAAATGAAAATGTGATCTCGGTGCAGAATAATTAATTACTATATTTGAAGATGAGTAAAATATTTTCAAAAAACTATTTTTTCCGACAGGCAAAGATTCAAAGAATGAAAAAATAAACAATCTGACGTCGCGCGCGCGACCGAAGTTGCAGTAAGTGACGACAATAATTTTTTCTGTGACAATCGAGGCAATCATGTTTCCGACAAAAGAAAAGTGCTCGAAGAATAACAAGAAAACACGGATGTTGCATTAAGATATTAAGCAAATGCTGTCTACACACTATGGTATTTGCGCAAGCGTTTCTATATAGACTGTATCTTCTTTTGTGCTGCTTCACCGTCAGATAGACTTTTAATAAATGGTGGTTTAATTAAGACATCTTCAGTTGATTAGTGCTTTGCGCTCTACGACTGGAAACACAACACCAATGGATATTCGTGGTGACGTCTACCCCAGCCGAGCATTATCCTCCTCGGTCCTGCAGTCCACATGTAGTGTAAAATTCTAAGAACATTTGTTATCAATTTTAAATTTATCTCTGCGTATTTCCTGCACTTCCTTAATCGAATACATGCCCTTAACCACCTATAAGAAATTGGGGCCATGGCACGAGCCGTTGCAATAGTTATCGGAGAATGAGACACCTGTTTTAAGTAATTGTTTCCTGGTTTCGAAATAAGAAATGTTGACGTCAGAGATCTTTGTCGACGTCGATTAGGTAGACGGTGGTCTTAGGCGGAATTGGGCGCAAAACCATCCGAAATGATTTATGCGTTTTTGGGGGGATGAGAGGGTGGGCGGGGTTAAATGAAGATTGCGCCGCCGGCGTTATTCATCATGACGTCATTTGTTATAGGAAGCAGGCCCCGGCCACTGTGCGTCGAAACTATACCTACTATAATACTACAATTCGTTTTTCTTAAGTAATGATGGTGCTAAATTCCGCTAGCACTTCCAGCTCCAATCGAAGATCGTTGTTGCTCACCACAATGCGAGAACAGATTCTGAAAAACACTTTGATGACCTATTTTTCATGACTTCTTTTATTATAACCTAATGAGATCTACGTCTAAAACAAAGCTACTCCCACAACTTGGTATTTTATTATTTCTAACCATGAATTTATATGCAGACAGCTATTTAACTCCACCAAAGTATGTCTGCACATTTTATTTTTGTGTACAATCCTTTTGTACTACAATTAAAAAAACGTAAGACGTAATCATTAGGATAATAAAAGTTTAAACGTAAGATTTAACATATCTTCTCGAAGATAAATTAAGATAATGAAAATTTGCAAAATACTTTTGTAATTTTTCTTAAAAAAACAAAAATGAATTGTTCTATGACTATCTAAATTTTATTTTATAGTGTCAATTTTTTGCAAACTTTTGTGGCCAATATTTCAATTCAAACTGAATTGCGGTTATTTAAAAATGTATTTCAAGTATGCACTCTTTAACAAAAAGTTCTGCAATATGTCTTACCGACATTGATCGCAATACTTTGCTTTTATTTCGCAAACAATATTCCGTGTGAGTCCGTGTACCGACAATCACTTGATATAAAATTGGCATCTCAATAGGTACTCAGCATGCTGAATAATGAAATTATTTTAGGAACACTCAAGGCAGAAATATTTTTTTTGTCGTTCAACTATTCGAAATTATCCGAAGTTCGTTGTTCACATGGGAAATGTGGCGACCCTTGTTAAGGTTTTTCGCGAACAATGCATAAGTGATTCATAAGCCAGAGTTAATTAATAACACGGCATCCCAAATATAGGCTTGCCATTTCAATTGAAGAGAGAGAGAGAGAGAGTTGTCGCCGGAACATAGGCGAACGAAACCAGCTCCCCGACATTCTAATGATTACATCAAATAGGTAGGACATAATTGAAAATGGTTTTGCATTTCAGAAGCCATATAGGCTTTCACGATCGACAGACCGTGAGCATTTCGGATCTGACTAATAACATTTTAATGATCTGCGATGGCTGGAGCACGATTCATTAAATGCGCTACATGCAGACACGAAATTCGGTGTTCGGTTGCACTGCGCCGGACCGCTCGCGATCAATGAGAGAATTCGAAAGGGGCGACTCCCGTGGCAGGTGATTGAACCCTGGTCACACCACACAATAACATTTACAATTTTTCGAATAAATAAAAATTCCCATCTCATCTTTCAGCTGTAAAGCAGAGAGTAAAATGATTTTAGTACCCTGGTGAAATAAAAATGGGTTCAAAGCTTAAGTTTAGAAGGTGCAGATTCACGATTATCCATGTATGCGTTGCTAAATCATCACTTAATCAACGAACTGTGGTTCGGCGGTCCCGGGTTCGATTCCCGGCGCGGGCTCTCGATTATTCGATCTGGCTCTGGTGAAAATGGGCTTCTCACATAGTGCCTAAGCACTGAGGGGGTACAGAATCTTTCTGTTCAGTGAATTATTTGTTATTATTTGGTATTATAAATATTAAAAAACTTAATCATTAATCAACACTTTTTCTTGTTTTCTTTCAGGTAAGAAAGACTGCTGTAATTTCTTGATGCCGGACACGAATGCGTGTTGGAGTGGTCACCCACGGCGGGTAAGAACCCGGCAATCGATGTAGCAAATAATGAACTAACATTTGAATGTCGTGTACACTGTACTGCCTGCTTTTGTGGGCGAAATGATCAACGCGATACGACAAAGTTAATAGCGTTGGCGCGAGCCAATCCGGGGGGAGTGCCTTTGTTCTCACCCGTATGCCCTTCGTCTGCGTGCGACTGGGACACGAATATTGTTTGGGGGGAAAATGGTCTTTTCGTCTCGGAACTATACTTACTGCATGTCCTTCGCCCTCCCCTTCCTACGCTCAGTCGATGGTCACCGCCGCTACCGATTATCGGTTCTTGAGACGCACGAAACATGGCTAAACAAAAGATGCTATAATTATATTATAGGGGTAGGCGGGATAACCGGCCAAAGAACCAAACAAGGCGAATAATCTTGTTATTAGACCGGTTCGCTTTTTATCCTCTGTCGCTCGTTTTCTTCCATGTAGTTTCTGAGCATCGACGCGTCGCGTCACGTACACAGCGCCTCTAGCGGGTTATCTGGGAGTAACTATCTTTCAATTATTCAATAGTTACATTTGGCGGATAGGTCGGTACGTACGGGTCGCTACGATGTTCTTGATTACTTGTCTAATAGTCCTAACCGAATCGATCAGCATCTTTAAAATATTGAAATGCATTATTGTGGTGTGGGGATGGTAAAAAGGATACTAGAGGCCGACATCTGTCGCCGAGATCAGAGTCTGTGATAGATGATTGATGGGACAAATAAAAACCATTGGTTACATTTTATTTGTGACATTTCTTTAATTTATTTTGTAATGTGTTTGAAAGTGAATTAGTGTCCTTAAGACGGGAATACGAAATGAGAACTAAAAGTGCAGGTGGATTTCTGTCGCCAGTGGCGCTCAGGTTAGGCTATCTCGAAATCTGCGCCACTGGTCTGTCGACATATCTAGTGACTTGCTTAGCATTATCGGTTTAGCAGGGCGTAATTGCACTACTAGATAATGCATCGAGCAAATAATGAACCTTATAGGATTTGCTGGCTAATAACAGGAGACCGATATCCGCCAATGTGAGCTGGATTCTCTTTCTTTCGACACTGGATCCATCCAGCACGTTGCCATATGCTGCTACTGCCTGTTGCAATATAGGACTAACATTGGGGATTTTTACGAGTATTACTACTACTATTAATCCATTAGAACAATTGTGCTGCAGTCGCACTGCGCTTGATAAACATTTAAGCCGGATAACGTCTAAAGTTGACGTCACAATTTAAATAGTTACAAAATTGTTATATTGCGAGTCGAAATACGAGCCTAACACTGGAAGGATTTATTATTTAGCATTTTTTTTTATTGCCATCTACCCTTTTACATTTTTGTTTTTTGTTGTTGTTGCTTATTGCTTTGTTTTATTGTTTTTTGTTATTGTTTACTTATTTATATTTATAATTTATCCATTTAATAGAATTCGCTTCATTCTTATGTCGCATTATTGCTAAACTAGATGCATAAGGAAATCCAGTTATTTGAGTATTTAGAAAAAAGAAAAAGCAATAATGTGGTGTAGTGTGTGATAGTGTGAAACTTTTAATGATTATTGTTCTATTATTTGGGGCTATTATGACTATTAATATTTGTTCTTGTCTTCAATAAGTTTGTCGCGAAGTTGAGACTGTATTTCGTACGTGAGGAACAGATTTTCAACAAAAAAGTATAGAGACTCCTAGATAGAAATGATTCCAAATTCGTTTAGTCATATTCCGTTTGATGTAAAATCATAAAAGCAGAGATCCCCCATCTATTTAATTCACCAATGCACGTTTCCAATATTTTTAATGCTCGTTTTTCCCAGTTTCTCCCTGCTCCTACCAAGCGCGCATGTGCCACCCCCGCTGCGTTTGCGATGCGATGCTGCCGGGGAGGGGATTATTCCAAGAACGGACCGTGACCGAACCACCCCATCGCCCCCGCCAATAAATGCGGCGTAATATCGAATACACCTTTCCTCAAAACGCACTCCCGAAGCGTGAATTATGGCCCATGAAACGGCACTGTCCCCTCCGGGGCCTCGCAAACAGCCGACGAGAGGCCCTCCCTGGCACCATCCTGTCCTATTGCGGATCTCTTGGTATCCATTTGCACTGACTACCGGTGGTAGGGATCTGGCATTTACCCAGGGCACAACCGGGCGCAGTAACCACTTTGCACTGCAAGCATCAAGATTCTGTACATCAGAGTAAATTTATTTGAATTAATTTATGCTCGACAAAAGTATGAATTCGATAAAAACATAATTTTGAGTAAAATTCAATCAACAACGAACTCCATTTTTTAAAATTGTCCGTCCGACTTTTCTTCAACGAAGTAGTAATCCTGAAATAAAATACAAACCTTCCAAAGAAATAAGAAAAACGTAATTGAAATAATTATTTAAACTGAAATATATTGATGCATCATTGTGTACTTCATTGTGTGCATCATTGTGTGCATCCAAAAATATAGATATAATGTTTTACAAACAAAAATTGTGTGCATCATTGTGTGCATCACTGTGTGCATCATTGTGTGCATCACTGTGTGCATCATTGTGTGCATCACTGTGTGCATCACTGTGTGCATCACTGTGTGCATCACTGTGTGCATCACTGTGTGCATCACTGTGT
>JAQGBY010006104.1:0-13620 GCA_034698785.1 Mycogona germanica
AAAACAGATTTCGTTACTTGCTCACCAGAGGCGCTTGCGAACCTGCGATCCAGGAACATGTGGCACGTCAAGTGGCGAGACTGATGCATGACATTTGCGTCAAGGCCCTATTTTTTACTTCCGGACCTTAACGTTAACGAATTGCAAGTAGGTCTTTTGGATTCTAGACATTAATTTAATCTCTTTGTGCGAGAACCGATTAAAGGTAAATTTGCATGGATATCACAATGTTTGAAAAAACAAATTTCAACTATTTTTATAGGTGCGCCTGTTATTTTTTTTAATATCATGGAAATCTGTTTAAAATATTTGTAGTGTGGGACGTAGGAAATCCATATTAGAACGCAGACATTTATGTATACTACTAGCTGGTTTTCTTTTTCTTTTTAAGCTTCGAAGTTGGCCTCTTGACAAAAGTCACATGACTTGAAAAAGGAATTCGTCGAAGCTACCAAATGCGTTCTCAGATTCTCAGTGGTAGGGGTTTACGACAGTCAATTCAGTATGAGTAGTGATTGGACGTAATCAGGTTTGATGTGATCATTGAAAGCAACCAAAGAAATCGAGATAATTAATCAACATTTTATCGTCACAAAATTACATATGATCACTGAATTCCTTGATATTCAACATGACACGATTAAAACACGTTGCAAAAAAAGCTATAAAATCAAATGATCACATCAATTTTATTCGGATCTTGCGTAAATGGGGCGGTGTCCTTCCAATCCATATGCCATTTAAAAAACATTAAAAATAAAATCATTAATTGGTAAGATTGCGCGCTCTCTCTCTCTTTCTCCTCAGGGAAATGACCACACCACTGCAAAGTATTGAATTGAACTTATTTTAACTAAAGAAACCATAAATTTTAAAAACTGTTGTGAAACAGAAATTATGCCAAATAAAATAAATTATTTCAAAATATTAAACGTAAATTATGAAGTTTCATTTCCTTTCAAGTGCACAATAAAGTCCAACAAAAAGTAGATTCAGAGGAGCGTCAAAAAAAAATTTCGATTTATATATGAAATGGGTTTAATGCCATCCATGCAGGCCTTGTCAAAATTATTGTTTTCACCAATATTTTACTAATATCTCCTTGACTAGGTTAGGCTTCCCTCCCATCGACAATCGACATGCATAATTAGTGACACGATCTGCATAACGAAAACGCTCGAGCCACAAAAAAAAGGGCCAAGCAAAGTAGTCCAAAATTCGAATGCCCCACTGCCACATCGAGGATGTTCCAAATATGAAAATAGCCGTGACTGTCTGGCGTGAGTCAGAAAGAAACAGCTTGCATTTGCGGTGAACCCCTTTAAGGGGCATCCGTAAATGAGCAGGCCGTCACGAATTTCGAAATACAAAATGAATGACAGATAATGGCTAAATAGGGCACAAATTATTAACACCCTTTGCAACAAGAATTAAGGAAGGCGACGAAGGTAAAAACGGAGTGGCGAACTCCAGAACCAATAACAACAGATAAATGCGATTTCAATTTATTACTCTTGTCAGCCGCCGGCGTTGGCAGAAGGCAAATCATAAGATTTAATTAATGATTACTTAAAATGTGGAAGGTCGTTCCACCATCGGAGGGAAAATGACCTATATACAATTGCAGGTCCGTGAAAACCTCGGTGAACACATAACATGCACGACGTGTACAGCCGGGATTCAAACCCCGGGTGTGAAACGCCAACGTTGCCGGTGGTGCTCTATCGATTAGACAAACGTATTTCTGACATTAACGACATGAATGAAATGTTGATGTTGACGCAACAGACTTCAATTTGGGAAAACCAACTGGCCCCTTTACTTTGGCTCAGTAGTGTGTAAAATAAATGTACATGTTTAATATCTGATACGCAAAATGCCAATTGCCAGAAGAGGCCAAGTGACGCGTGTTTCGTCATATTTGGAAGGTGGCGACGGAAGGTGATTGCTCTTGCCGCCTCTAGCGCACACAAACTACAATTCACCTGTTAGGAGCGTCTCATGGGCGATATAGTCCAAATAAGATTCCCTGGAACGCCACCAGAGGGCACCAAACATAGTCGTGCACAAAGGGGTTGCTACTCATTCATGCTTGATTTGGGCAAACCCAACATTCGCCAATGTTAATTACATCTAATTGTAGGGTATCGAAACGTCTGTGAAATCGGTACGACGAAACCGAAATGCAAATTTTCTTTTCTCTTATAACAAAAGACAAAGAATTCATGAAATACACGATCAAAGGCAGCGATCTTTTATTTAATGTTGAAGACGCCATTCACGTGAACATGTCCCACCAAGATTCACGAATGTTTAATGTAACATCCACTTGTCGGGAAAAGTCGAACAATCTATCAGTTAACGTGCCAACGTACTGACACCTGGAAGGTCATTCCGTTATTTTGGGGGAGGGGAAGTTTGCATTTCAAACAGAAACCATTGTTGAAAAACGTAAGAGGAGATAGGAAAATGTTTCACAGGTAAACTTCAAACTGGTTGGCAGTAAACGCCGTGTTCAACTGTTTTTGCTAGAGCACCATCTAGTGAGTCTATCTATAAACTTGCTTAGAAAGCAACACCAGTGTGGGGAAAAAAACTATCTCAGATTGGATTCCATTTTTTTTTAAATCCCGTGTCCAATTCTGAATTAAAATCTTGCACGCATGTTCGATCAGGTGTTTGTCACTTGAATGAGGTCTACCTTATTGTTCACAGAAAAAGAAAGTGCCTATAAAAAAAACATGCCTCTCGTTTTCTAGAGCAGAATTAATTTTTAATTAAATTTCAAGGAACCGTATTGTAGAAATTTTCTGGATATCCTCTTTAATCTGAAGAAATAACCATTACTGCGTGTCATGTAATAAAGCAAAAGAATCAGAATTTAAAAAGTTTAAAAAAGACACGTTTATACATGTCACTTATAAAGTACGAAGAGGTTGAAACTGTTAATATTGAATATTTATTTTAGACAGATTGGAATGGACTGTTCCACTAGCAGCAGATGTTCTACTTTGTCAGGGTCCAACTTGCTATTCGAGGCGTGTCATTTCTGCGTAGTGTAAATACGATCGATCGCAAGAAGTACGCAAAGGAAAAAGGATACCATTTTTTGTATTCGCCATTATGCTTATCGGTCTTTACCACCTTCCATCCCTACGACGGCCCCATGAATATCCTTTCGCAGGGGCCCCCCACAATGGCAACACGCCTATCACTACTAATGTGGTTTATGACCCTGAAAATGCGACAGAAACTATATCGGCTTCCATCAGACAATCTTATCATTTGATGAGTACAGGATGTCACCAATATGGTTATTTATAACGCTTCTTGACCAAAGATACAACGGGTGAAACGACGATTTAAAATTACAAATATCCATTCAACATTAATGTAACGGTCGGATAACATTGTTACTCCTGAAAAATATGGGTTGTGCCCGGGACAGGCTGGACGAAAAAATACGAGCAAGAGTTGCCGATAACTCATCTAATATAATAATAGTAAACTATTATTTAAAATGAAAAAATTAAACTAGAAAACCGTGGGAACTTCTCTAACAAATTTACCACATCCACATCTCCCGTGGAAAATTAATATTTATAATTACCCAAGGTACAACCCCCATTTTTATTGAATACTCGGCGTGCTTCGCACTATTTAATTTTTGTCAACGAAATTGAGTTTAGGTCAACGAGGTTCTCTATAAATATTCTCTATAAAACATATCATTTGCTGACAAAAAGTATATGACAGTAACGCTCTGGTGCTTGCTGGCAGTTACTATTGAAGATTTGTTTTTTAAGTAATGGCGATGATGAGCCACGATCCTTTGGACACAACACACAACTATTAAATATTAACATATCAGCCATATTGAAAAATGTTGACGTCCTTATTCTTGTTGCCAACGAACTCATTCTTGTTACCAATCTCAATTGACAACAAGACTGATCTTGAAAATACAGGTGTATATGCAATGGCAACAAGCCAAAAGTGTTGGAGCGAAGTGGCCCCAGTTTTGTCCTTGCCCATTCATTCACCTACTACTGTATAATATCCAGTAATTATATGAAAATTTCGCAGATTTCAATTTATTTGATAAAATATATTTGAATAGCAAATACATGAGATAAGACTGATAATTTCATTGGTGATGTTGTCTTTCTCGGTCATTAAGATTAGAATCAAATTTATTTTAAATTTATTTTTGCTTCATGACACTAAATAAATTTTCGAAAACGAAATTGGAGTTTTGGGCAATCATCAGTGATCAAAGGTACAACTTCAAATTAAGTTACTGCCCTTATCGATCTAAAAATGGTTGAATAATTCAAATTGCTGTTCAACATGATGTAAATTTGACAGGTACCAAATCATTATTTTAGCAAGGCACAAATTGAAACATACAGTAGGAAATGAAAAATAAAGTTAAAAAAGAATTGTAAACTTACAGACTGAGGAAAAAATTCTCGAAACGCACGGTAACACTTTCGCAGCAAATGGCAGCCGAACCAAAAAATCGTTTAACCGTCGAGTTTATCTTCCGAAGAAAAAAATCACAGAACCAGCGGCGGTAACTTTTGGCACGGAAAATAAATGTCAATATAAACACGTCAAAAAAAACTGACTATACACAAGAAAAGGCGAGATAAAAAAAAGGTTCTGTCACGTCTGATCACTGGAACTGTACGAAGCAAAACGAAAATACGAAAAAAAAAATTGTTCACAAAAGTCGAACACGAAACTCTCAGACAAAAAGTTTTTTTAAAAAAAGATTCAAAGATGTGTGCAGAGAGATGCTCTTGCTGCTACACAGCGTCTAGACGACAGAAGATGCTCAGACTTCTTAGACCTGAGGAAGAGATCTCTAAGAGGTAGGTAGTAGGTAGCCACGTGTTCGTCAGCTTCTCCAACACTTTCTTCAGTTGAGCAAAGGAGAGAGGAGCGGAGCGGAGCGAAAGTCACGATGCTGATGCCCCGACACTTTGATTGAGAATGGTGCATGTGGCGGGAAACAGGCTGGGGAAGTTTATAAAAGAAAATCGGCCAAACTTTGACTTTGCCTCTAGTGCACACACAGAGAGAGAGAACACACACACCACGTTATATCCCCTCCACGCCCACAGTCACCCAGAGCACTGTACAGTGTACTGTATAAGCTGGTTTTTTTGGCGCGCGCGCGCGTGTTCTTTAGAGAATCAAACTGGAGAATTCAGAGAATCAAGGAACGGAACCAGAAAAGCCACTAAACTCCGGATGCAAGGCCACGGTGGTGGACCACCGCGCAGAGCACTACGCAGCGATACAGGAAATAGAATCATGAAGCGAGAAAGGATGAACCGACGACAATCACAACTTTCGCTCTACTTCAAATTTGTCACCAACAGGTGACTCTTCTCAAGTGTTGGAAACTCGAAAAGATGGTAACATCTTGGAATTTCGTAAGAGCGACCAGTAATTGGCGCGTTGCCCTCCTAGATAACTATTGTGTGGTGGTCATCGAGAATGAGGCAAATTCCTTTTGAAAAAGCCCAACGTTCCCTTCTCAAATTGAAAGTCAGTTTTAGTTTTCATTTTTTGCATGAATCTGTCAATTTTTACCAGAACACTGTGATCGAATAAGCGAAGAGTCCGCGCTAGGAACATTAACTCGGGACATCAGTTTGTTTACCCAATTGAGCTGAGTTGTGTACTGCACTCGTATAATACGATTATAAAATGTTCAGGGTGAGAGTCGGAGAGTATCTGATTTAAAGAAAATGTATTGATGCAGCACAACTATTAACATTCAACCCTATATTACTCGTGATTCTAATGTACTCGATACGGCATTAACCGCAGGGCGTGTCGAGAAATTCATCGATGTTTGAACTATGCTAACCTGGGATTAAACGAGAACGATTAAACGCGAAAGTTTCGACCAAATCTACACCATCTGACCATCGACCGTCATTAACGTAAATGTGATACGCGGTATTTTAATTAAGTCGAATGATGGCATTTTATTATCCAATTATTTTTCAAAAAACGGAGGGTAGGTCTTTCAAATTTTGGCCGGACTCGCAACTTTTTATCAACGAAATTGTTAAATTGGCCAACAAAAAATTGACATCTTTTACTTGAAAATCAAAAAAAGAAGATAAACTTCAAAGATACATTCCGAATGGCACTCAAAAGGCAGTCCCGAAAGGTATTCTTTTACGAAGGAATCATGTCATGAACCCAAAGAAAAATAGGGGCATCTATTACTAAATCGCAAAAAGTTCAAAGTTGTACAAGTACAAAATCAAAAGTTGTTCAAATTAACAAATTGATCGTAAATTTCTCGCGCAGCCAATTTTTTTTTTCGAAAAGCCAGACGCATTCGGAACATCTGAGAAAGTTACCTAAATAATTCCGAAACCATTTCCTTTCTTACATTGCTAGTTCTTTCGCAAACTCTACGTTTATTGGCTCGGGCAAGCAATAAAAGCGTACCACGAAATAAATCAATTAACCTTGTAATCAAATAACTTGTAACATGACTATTTGAATTGCAAATATGAGTTCCGTTGTGAAACTTTATAACTACACGTATAACTCTAAAATAAAAATAAATTCAGAAAAAAAGTCCAGAATAAAGCACCAACATCAAATTCATCAGAATTACCGTCGTCAAAGTGACACAAACAAAATATTCGACACCACTGGTGACGGACGTTAGTCCTGTCCAGTGTCCAAATTCAAGGCGACGTCCCTCACCTCACAAATTTGACTTGAATGACTTGACTGACTGACGTGGACCGCCATTAAACGCTGATCACATCATCTAAAAACGGGGTCCCCCCCTCTCCAACCGCCACCAGCAAGCGAGCTGTGTAGTGCTAAAAGGGGTTAATCACATGCAAAAACCTTTTTTGCTGCTATCTCGTCGCGAATGCACTTCGGTAATGCCATACAAGCTCACTTGTTATTATTGTTGCGGTCAAAGACGTGTGAGGTTAGAGCGCATTACCCATCCTGATCATTGACTACTTTTACGTCGTGCCAAAATAACCGCTCTTGCTCTTTTTTGTTCGCTTTTGAAATCGCCGCCGAGAAGAACAGTATTATTCAATAAATGAAAAATTCGGAAGAAAAACGAAGACGTCATTTTGGATGCCAGCAAAACGTATATCAGGCTTCCGGTGTGGTCCATTTCATTTAATCTCTTTGGTTGCGCCAAATCAAATTAAAGCGAATGTTTTCTGTCACGCTAATATGTACATGAAAGGCTAATTGGTGGAATAACAAAATCGAATAGAGGAAACGCTACAGACCAAATCGATAACAGACGAAAGAGGAAAAAACACGATTGCCCTTGAAACTAAATGGGCGCTACAATAGCGACCGTTCACGACCTTTTTTGGGGCCGCAAGTTTCTCACACGCAAAAAGTGCAAAGTGGTTGCGTTTTTATCGGAGTGAAAGAAAAATTTCAAAGTCACTCCCGAACGTGTTCGTCATCCGTCACGAACAATTCGATTGATTGATTGGTTAATCGAACGTCGGTTTCCATAAATCAATGTGCCGTCACGCTGACGGAATTGTCCAGCCTTTCCAGGCAACAAAAATGGGACCACTCGCTGTTTTAATTTTTTTAAATCCATTTCGAATGAACATTCTTTGTACAATACCGGAACTTCTATGAACAAAGGAAATGAAACGATATTATGCACTCCCACCTTTAATGAAATATACTCGTAAATCACGCCAAAAAAAAATCTTTGGACAATGCAATTTACAAACACTGCACTTAATGAACCATTGATTATCGTTTACACTTTGAACAGTTTACATTGACAGTTCAAAGGGTAAACGTGGTTAGTCTTCTGAGCGTGTACTGACAGCCTGTTACAAGTTGTTTCTTATTAATTTCGAAGCGCTTGCATGGTCTGATAATGAAAGACCTTTTGGATTCTTAAAAATGGATATCTAAGAAATGGAAACAAATTTGCGACTTCGGCTCTTTGCAGGCAAATGAAATGCTAACATTCAAAGAAGCCATATTCGCTAGGATGTTCGAAAGTATTTTTAAATTCCAATCAACTGTAGTCAACCGCACTACAGGCGGTTCTGTGTACCTCATGGTGCTTAGGCACTATGTGAAGAGCACGACCAGTACCCCAGGATCGAAATTTTCGAGAGCCCGCGCCGGGAATCGAACCCGGGACCACCGAGCCACAGTCAGTCGCAATACCGACTGGGCTACGACGAGTCTTACATGTTCGAATGTATCTCAGATGAAATTGAATAAACGAAATTGAAATTGGGAAAATTGGTGTAATCACACCAAATGGTTTAAATGAAATAAGAATTAATTAACATTTGTATTCCATCGAAGGACAACAGAGACTGGAAAATGATAATGATACGACTTGGGCGTCGAGAGGCCCAGGTCAAAAGTTGATTTGGTATGAGGCGGAGGTCAGAGATCATTAATAATTGGTGGAGGGAGGCGGTAAGTTCACGAAATTGATTGAACCTAATCATCTCAGGGGCTCGGATTGGCGACGAGGCCAAATCGTTTTCCATGATTCAATCAGAGCCACGAACGTGTGTTGGTTTTATAAATGACGTAATTGTTCTATCCTTGAATAGCCCCCAGACCCTATAATTGTTCACAATATGGGTCACTGATGTTGATGGATGCGCATTTGGCATACAGCACTGTACAATCATCAATTTGTCACAGACATCTCCCATATAACATATAACGAAACGATCATGTACATTATATTAACTGAAATTGTATGAGGTATGCTGTTTTTTTTTTTTTACAATTTTACAAATTTAATTCCTTCATAATACTTAATAATTTAAAATATTTCTTAAACTGAGCGATCATATGGTTGGAGTTTTTTTTAATGACTTGTAAAATATATATTACATCGATTTCAATGCAACTTCTTTGAACTTATTAAAAATGTCATTTTTTTGTGAAAGTGTTTGTCAGTCTAGTGATTGAAAATAATTTTTAAAAAAATGTTTTTTTATATACAATACAATCTTTACAGAATATATGAACCAAAAAATTAGTATGCAATTTAATTTCGTGGAACCAAATTTTCAATCAGCAACTGTGAAACCTACAATCTTGTACTATGGATGCTTCTGCAAAGCTATCGCGAATGGATAAATCGTGATCAACATCGATAGAAGATTTGTTTACCGCACGATTGGGAGATAAAAGGTCAAGGCTAGACTCTTATTTTGTTTCCTAAAGACAAGTAACGCTCCAATCATCCCAAATGTGAACCAATTAACGACAATAATTGCTGAAATTGCATCCCATTCGTGGTGTACCCCGATCATTACATGTGATCTGATGTAACGAAGTTCACCTGACCCCTTCCCAAATATACTCAATACATCGACAAATGCAAGTACATGAACAAATATTCGGTCATCCAATCTATTTTTGTAATGATAAAGTTGTACTCCTTAATAATTAATTAATAACAGTGACGCGGCTCGGGTGCATCTCCAGTGGTTGGGCAGCAAGTGGATCGATAAGAACAAACGACATCAACAACATAACGTCAACAGGTCTATGGCATCTTGGCATCTGAGCATCTCGCGGACAATGATAAATGAATTGCTGGAGCCACCGAGACGCGTGAACGCCATCAAAAAGACAGATTCACCCGCTGATAAGATACCGCTTGTTCAGATTAATTGATGGTGATGATCCCGACACTTAGATTTTAAGACGTTGCCACGCAGTTACGTAAAGAGCCTGTCATTCATGCCGAATGAAAATCTATTTCGCCAATAGAACGCAAACTCGAAACGACATGTAACCAACAACAACGCTTCATATAGAATCTACAAGTGTGTTTATCTTGGTAAGTGCAATAACAATATTCAGCCGCCCCTTCAAAACTTGCGCAATTTTACAAAAAGATAATCAATTAAGAATTGTGAATCTTTGTTTACAAATACTTAGAGACGCGATCCTGGTCATGAAAATGAATATGCTTTTAGCGTTGTGATGGTTGGAGTTTGCATTTTTGGCAATTTCTAGAAATCCTTTGCGTATGAATATCGGTCACTTCTTAATACTTTAAACAAACTTCAATCAAACACTTCAAACAAAAGGCTTCAAACATTTCTCAATTATAATTATTGTGATTTCTCAGTTCGTCAAAGAAACCCTTTCAGGTTACCACATCAAACAAAAATTTTAAGAAATTGCTGCAAATTTCAAGCAAATTGTGAAATTTGACCTGTACGCCATTGTATATGGTCCGAAGAAATTTGGGGCAAATAGGAGATGGACTAACCACTGGAAATAATGAAACAGGACGCGATGTTGACGAAATTATTCCGTTAAGAAAAAGTTGCCTTATGCAATTGACGCACAATTTGTCAATCCCTACAAAATAATATCGAGAGAGCTTCAAGAGCCGGTTCCACAAATCAAGGGAGCAAATAAAATAAGCAAGTAACTGCGAGTGTACCAACATCATATATTGAGCTACGTATAATACTCACTCTGTTCTTGTTATTCTAGATTGATAATGGCCAAATGTAAACAAACTTGCACTTAAACTAATCACATAGAAGTAGCATGCGGAAAATTATCTTTCATCAACGTTGTAGGGCCTTTGTCATGTTCAAAGATGTGTGAGACTAGAGCCCAGATCTGGGCTTATTCGAGCTTATCATTGAGAGATGGTTGTTGAGTAAAGATGAGTCAATATCCCTTCACTGATTCTACACGACACCAGTCTCCCAGGATTTGGAAATAAAAAGACAAAACAAGGTCACTCAAATCACCTCAGAATACCTAATTTTAATCAGATTTTATCTCGGAAGAGAGCATTTTTGATTCATAAACACAGTGCGGTTGCAGTCTTTCAGCGTCACCTGTGTGAAAGATTCACGTATAGGCACATTTGTAAAGGTTGGCTCCGTTTTTTGTCTGTCTCCAAACATTTAGCTTCTTCGTTCCACCTTGGACACCTTCCTCGGCAAGTTCATGCTGTCAAAACATTTGAGGAAAGAGGGAAAGTGACCGGTGGAAAATCGAGAAAGGCAAAAATAAACGGGCGCGCGTGCGTATAGCAAACGAGTGACGCTGGACAGTCGCGACGGCGGTCACGAACAACAAACCAGGAACGCGGTCAATGGAAAAATACTCGGCTGGTTTCGAAATCGACAATCGAATAACACGGCGACCGTGTATGCACCCGGAAAGAAAAAATAAAAGTGAGTCGTACAGTCATACAAACAAACAAAAAAATAAGAAGAAAAAATGAAGAAAAAAAAAATTGGCATTCAGCCGACAAAATTAATTATCAATTTAGTCAGACAAGATGATGATTAAGCCAGGACGGCATTAGAGCATACACCTTTTTAAAAGAAGAGGAACCAACGTCCCGGAAGATTACAGAGTTCTGTATACTGTAAATCGGAACCGTAACCACAAATCGAAATGGCAAATCACGCACCTCCATCCATTAAATTAATTATCAGTGACTAATACAAATTTATATTTTATTGTTTTTTTAACAATGCAATAATGAAATATTTTCATATTTGTAACTGAGTAAAAATCTAAAATACGTGGTTAATAATTCAGATAATTTGATTATAATTGTAAGCCTTATAACGAGGCTTTCAAAAGTTCAAAGTATGTTGGCATGCTGTCGAAAATAGAAAAAAAATGAAGGTGGTGTATTTTATTTGATGAAGAGGAAAATGAGGCAAAATTTAAACCACACTCTGTAATTTCTGTTTTTTAAAACATAAAATTCAACAAAACGTCATCTCAATTTTTGCCGCAAATGTGATCAAGCCCAAATTCGTCGCTTAATAATAACGTTACTCAAAAACAAATTTATAGTGTGGGTTGGCATTCCGCATAGGCAGTCTCACCACCATATCTAGCGCAATTTCAACCTTGAGTATGGAATAGACAGTAATTGCCTCTACGCCTTTAAAAATTTAATTTTTTAAAAATTACGTTTCGACACGGAATGATTACTAAACGCTTAATATATGTGGTAACGCGCCCATCTCCCACCATGTAATTTCATTTCGACGTGCAACTGACTCATCAACCAACTCCTGTGACTCTGTCCACGTCCTCTTCAATACGCCCACAAACTATAATGCCATCGAAAATTACTCACGGGGGTAAAGCTTGCACTCAAGAAGACATTTAACATTTGACAATAAACGTTTGGACTCGCGGCGAGTCGAAATTGTTCACAAGGGACGCGATGTAGCCGGGGAGGAAGTCTCGGAGGTCAGAGGCTAGGACCAATGAAGTGTTGGCAGGGAAGAACGAAGGTGAAATTAAAATACCCTGTACGAGTATAATTTTGAACAACTCGACGGCTCTAGGCGACAAAAGTAGCTCAAGATCAGAAACGGTCGAGGAACGGGCGGAGATTCGTGGAGGAGGGGTAGAGCAAGGGGGTAGGTGCCCTTGAAACCATCATCTTAATTTATGACACATTAATAAGGGGGTGGGGAGAGGCACTTATTATGGCATGGAGGGTTAAATGGCTTAACTCGTCTATCGCGTGACTGCGATCAAGTCTACAGAAACCGAATTTTTGGGCTTCGAAAATATAGCTTAATTTTGAACTTTCGGTTCAGAAATGGGTTTTCGTGTTCTTGAAGCTACTGGTCCACCGATATTCCACCAGCACAGTAAAAGGAGTCATAGAAGTGAACAAACACGGGACAGACCCGTGGAAAATCGACGACCACGGAAAATCATGGTCGAGCCAGCTCAACGTCGATTTTTCACAAGCCATCACTCGAATCATGTTTTATTGTTAATTTTTATTATTATTGGATAGTCCTTGTCACCGGATTTTTTTAATGTATCCATAATTTCAACCTTATTATTGATGTGAAATCAAATGTATCGGTTATTGTCGAAACCTCAACTTTTGAAAAATTTAAAACCCATTTTCTTGTTTCGATTTGATGAAAACACACTTGATAAGAACCTACCAATCCTGTCTCAAGTCATGGCCTGTAACAACATAGGCAATGTAACAGACCGGCGCGTCACCAAGTTCGTGTTTCCCCCCCTCTACTCCCTTCCCAGCCGAATATTTAATTGCGCCAATGACCTACTTCCGGTCAATCCGTCCGGCCCTCGAGTCCTATACAGACCCGTTAGACACACGTGTACACGAGCATACCCAGGACTCGGCGATGACCGCGCCGTCGACGAACAATTTGATTACTGAATGACATGAAGAGTGATGTGATGGCGGACGTAGCCTGGCCTTGTGTAGGTCGCTAACGTGCGGGATGGGAGAAGGGGCGAGGGTGGCGGATAGACATCAGCCCCCCCCCTCTCCCAACCCAAGACCACCCCTAAAAATCAATCTCTCAGAATTTTGGACGATGGCAATAAACAATTAATCTACATAATATAGAGTAATACACGCCAATGTATGCGTCCAGCATTCCGCTCATCCCTAACCAATTAATCTTCCGATTGTGAAATTGAGAGAAAAAGTACAAATTAGAAAAGTGTGAACAAATATAAGATAAAAAAGAAACAATAGGTATTGCTACAAATGAAAATAGTAAATAATAAAATTATTTAATGTAAAAAAGTAAACAA
>JAQGBY010006105.1:0-13617 GCA_034698785.1 Mycogona germanica
ACAACTGGTCGTTCGACCCCCGCCATAGGCCCCTCTCTTGGGGGCTGCTTGTGGGTACATATTGTAATTGTAATTGACGTGGACAAAAGAGGACAACCGCTGACGTGATCACCACCCTGTCTTCAAGAGAGGCACCTGGTTTGATATCCTCCAGCACTGACATGTTGGTTGCCCAATACTAGAAATGTAACGACCTTGGGTGATTAAAAAAAGAGGTTGCGTCTTGCCTGTTTTCGGTCTGGTTCTCAGGAGGTTAAGCAGGTCTCGGTCAGACCGTTTCCATCGCAAATAGCGCCCCATGGGTATGTTTATACTAAATTTGCGTTGGCTGAGCACAAATAAATTTGCGAACGGCCTCGGTCGCTATCTGTCTCCAGGTCCAGGTATACGTGTACATGTACTTATTTAATACTCTGGATCTCTCAGTTCGCCTTTCGTGCAAACAGATCCGCAATCCACAAATTCGTGTTTCGAGAGACGACAACACGAAAATGGTTTTTGTTTGTTTTGTTTGGGGGAGTCCTGTTCATGAAAGATGCTTCGCAGATTCGAGTTTCAGCTCACGGAGTGCAAGTAGTGCCTGCCTCGACGGGAGTGCTCGCAAAACTAGATTCAATTTACCTCGGACGGGGGAGAATATATATATTTACTTCTACTCTGTATTTGCAGAGACTGGATCTGTTTCTGATGTTCTAGTCTATATAGTCCTGGGGTGGCGTACACAATTTCACTTTCCATCCATAATTTTAAGAGCAAAACAACTGCACAAAAAGTTGTAGACGGTGTACATGATTTCTTCTTCAATCCATTATGTCACGGACAATAATGTCAGTGTAGTTGTTTAGTTGTCATTCATATACCCTCTATTGTACTCCCCGTATAATGTTTGCGAAGCACTTATGTGCTTCCGACGATATATTGATCGGATCGAAGTGATTGGTTCCGAAAATAAAATTATTTAAGTGCGGGCAAATTCTGTCGTCAAATGCATAATTCTGACTAGTCACTATAGAAACGAATTCGCGAAAACTACGATTGAATACTTGAAACTCAATAGCGCCCGAAAACCATTTCGAGATCCGAACAAAAAGAAAATTTTAATCAATTTTCAGATTTATCTGAAAATAGAGAAATTGTCCGCTTAGCTTGGCTCAATCAAGAGCACCGAATAGTGAACTAAAGATGTCAATACAGAAATTGCAAAACTTGTAGTGGTCGGAATGAATTTATCACAAGCTCCATTTTTATTTTTCTAAACTAATAACAAAAAATAAATACTTAATCACACATAATGCATATTTAGTAGTAATCAGTGGTGTGAAGTCGAAGTACGCAAGGCATGCAGCGCATGCTCGGCAATTTCATTGCATCACATCTTTTGTGTGTAGCTTTATTTTTGTTCACAAACTTGAATCAGTTTCTATTTTTAAGACATAGTGCCCCCAAGGTGTCATACGAGGAAGTCAAGTTGGAGCCGTCATTTGAATGAAACTGAACGGTTTAATTTAATAATTCATCGAGCGTAGTTTCGCTATGCTAAATTTAATTTGCCAGGAGAGATGCCCGGATATCTAGAGGATATATGTTCCGCGATAAAATAAAAATGACTGACGTCAACGGGAATAACTAGTGAGCTTTTCAGAAATACAGGCAATCGATGGAACCTAGAATGTCAGGGAAGAACACAATAGGCCTAAAAAAAACCGCTAGCTCACGATCGATGCAGAATCATTATTGAGGTCGCCCCGTACATTAGTTACGGGCCGACTAATTCATGGCTCGATTGCTCGCGATAAATTAGAAAAATGCCACACGCGGTACAAGAGAATTAGTCGAAGAAAAAACTGCGAAATATATCTACCATCGCACTAAAAATATCCTCTTGAGCCCCCAAAGACAAAAAAAATCATTTTTTTAAAATGCCTTGCCTTGCAGAAAAATGGGTTTAAACTGATCGCTACGGGATTCGCCTGGAATTTCCTGGAATTTTCTGGGATGTCCCCGCCTCATCTTTAGGTCGGGTCCCTGCGTCTCACCGTCCACACGTCCGTTTCCGGAAGTGTGAGTTCGCCGGACGTTCCCTGTTTGTTATCATCTGATTTTAGATATCATTTGATTTTTGTCCTGGCCAAGAAATCTCGATTTCAGAAATTTTCCTGTACTGGAAAGAATCGTGTAGGACGTCCTGAGTTTAATTTTTTCTGTACGTTGTGTGTGAACCATTCACGCTTATTTGTGAAAATAATTTTCCCAGAACATTTCTTGAATTACGAAACCATATAAGAAATAATCGTAAGATATTTATAGCCATGCTTGTTCGTATACAATTTCCCGATGATTCTTGTTATCCAGAAAAATTATTTACAATGTATACATTGAAATGTTTGTTTCACATCGTCCATAAACCATGTTTGAGAGAGGCAAAGAGTGGCTTGATCATGTTTGTCTGGTTGTTTGAATTGAACAAATATTATCTTTGCCTAATCGGGTACAACAGTTTGATTTAAAAAAAAAAAAATGTCGTTTTGCGTTCCAGCAACTAGGCAACAACAAGCTTGAGGCAAATTTGAGTAATTAAAATTACTGATATTATTAATGTGTTTGAGCGTTTGTGAATGGGTCAACAACGTTAACTGCCAGATGGAGGAAGTTTCGTCTTATATTGCCTAACTGAATCGCCATACTTAGCTTTTACTCACTTCACATACCTAAACCATAATTTAATAAACTTTTTCAAAACACAGTATCACCAAACTGATAATAAACCATAGAAACCCAGGTGAAGGCAAAACACAGCGCGGCCACAACCACCTTTTCCATTGTTGACAGTTTCCGTATTTGACTGTTTTGCGTATGACCAGATCCCAGCGTGGACACTGCACAATCGAATAACAAAGCATGTAAAAAGTGCGCAGTTTATCCTGCAATGCACAATTGCTGTGTGTGATTGCCATATCACGGGGCAGCAAATGTATTTGATTTCCCCCCAAAGACTCCCGCAATTTGAAACGCGCGTTACGAATACTTTTGAAAGTGCTGAAAGAATTATTAAAGTGTGCATTTAACCATCCACTATATTACTCCAGATTTATGCACTTTGGATCTCAGCATAGAATATTAATAAATTGTGAAATGTTACGCGAATATCCTATACTTGTGTGACATTTAAAATGCATATAAGATATGTATTCATTGCGTATACAGCATATGTGACATATCGCTGAAATTGGTTATGGTTGTCAAAACATGATTTATTCTTTAAAAAAATTAAATTAAGCGATTAAGGATCGAGTTGAACGTTACTGATTTTGAGTGTTGAAGTAGTCAAACTGTTAAAAAAATTCCCGGACACTCGAGTAGTTGATGAAGCTGTACACACACGTAAAAGACATTTGAACGGTCAAGAATAAAATGTACAGGTATAGGAGGAATAGTAATTAGCCTAATACACGATTACACGAGAATCGTGTAACCCGAAGATTTCCGTGCAATTTTGAAATTCCCCTGAAATGCTGTGCAGTTTCATCGAATCGTTCAATTTCGATCGCTGAGTAGTTGGAATTAAAAAAAATCGATCGGACAGGACAGCCCTTTACTATTAAAATAATTATTACTACTATTAAATTAACTATTAAATTAAAATAATAGTAAAATATTATTATAAAAGCGAGCTCGCCACTCGGTTCGTCTCCGTCATTTGGCCTGTCCCGAATTCATCATTCAATATATATATCATCCAGACGTCCTAACTAAAACCCCTCATGAACATTTAAATATAATCTCCTACAAACTGAATATTGATGAACTGGTTAATAATCCGTGTACTAATACCGTGTAATTGTCTAATTTTGCCGTGTTGACGACACTTATCTCCCTCCCGTGTATTTGATAGGCCCCCTAATGATACAGTACGTGCTTTTAGCTTTTTAGAAGGACGAGAGGGGGGTGATGGTTGTGTTCTCATGAGGATACAGGCCAGAAGTGTAATTTTGATCGCTGAGACTCCTCGGCCCGAACAGAGATCTAGACGCAGACACGCGAGACGCGGAGGTATAAGTCTATCCCCACGAGCAAACCAGTCATCCCCGACGTTCATATAAAATTCTGCAAATTGCAACCATAAATTTCCCAATAGAGCATCCGAACATTTACTCGTGCCGCACACACACACACAGCAGCATCAACGAGTCACGGTGCATTTACGAGCATTAGGCCTGAAAGTACGCGGCCCCACATACTCCATGGAGAACATTGTCTTGCCCCGTAATACGTGCTCTCTCTCCCACTGAGCTGGCCAATAAATTCATTTCCCATATAGATATATATTTCCCCCAGTATATTTACAATGTACACGCCGCTCATAGACACACGTACGTGTCGCCAATAATTTGCTTCTTAGCGGGACACGATCGCTTGGCACTAAATTAGTCTAAAATTGCTCGCCGAGAAATGTTAAATTTTCTTAGGATGGAGTGGAGGGGGAAGAGGGGGTCTGGGGGAGGGGCGAAGACCATCAATATTAAGTTGGTGGTCGTTGGACCGTTTTTCGTTTCTAGCGCTGAGTGGCGTTCCGATCGCACGGTGCGCTACCCGGACCATCTCGCGGCAAAGAGGATCTCGGTTCAAAGAACCAGATGGTTTTGAAGCAGCTTATCCCCATAAAACCTCCGCCCATTGAAAACAGCTGCTCATAAGATTTTCTACTAAACAAATAAATTGACAGCAGTCAATAAAAATGACATCTCATAAAATTAGAATGTAAAACTTAGGGTGGTCGCATTGTCGTTGACCATTTGTACCATCTCATGGTTTCAATGAAATGTGGAACGCTTCTCTTTCTCAATCTAAAAAAAGAGAATCAAATTTGTAAACTTGACTCCAATTTGTTATTTTAGTATCTTTTTATTGTACATTTTGCATACATATGTCTGCAATCATTAAAAGTGACATCTCATAAAATTAGAAAACAAAATAAATGCTAGAGCAGTCGCATTGTCATTGACCATTTGTACCATCTCATAGTTTCAATGAAATGCTTAACGCCTCCCTTTCTTAGACTCATTTGTAGCCTCAATATCAATTTGTTTTTCAGTATATTTCTCCAATACATTGTGCACCAGTCAATAAAAATAACATCTAATAAAATTCGAGAATAAAATAAATGCTAGAGCAGTCGCATTGTCATTGACCATTTGTACCATCTCATGGTTTCAATGAAATGCACAACGCTTTTCTGTCTTAGTCTTCAAAAAGAATCTCATTTGCAAACTGTTCAATTTCAATTTGTACCGTTTAATATTTATTTACCTAAACATTTTGCAATTAATCATGGAGCATGTATTGATGTATTGATAAAAATAAAATAAACAAACATGCATTTACATGTTTGTTTATTTCAATAAGTGTAATCCGCATCAAAGCTCTCAACACGTTTACAGCTAAAACATGTATGCATCGATTAGTGAACCGATTCAGATTCGAACACCCTCTGATCGGGGGACAGATCCTGAACGGTCCATTGAGGTTTCAAATCAATAAGGAGATATATTGAAACCAAATCTCGTCTTGCACAGTCTTGAGCGAATCAATGAGCTCGGGGAGGTGGGACGTTTCATGGCCGGTAGCCTTCCCTCGTATTTCTGGGAACCATCGAACACAAGAAGCCACTAATCTGCTTCCTGTACCGAAGAGCAGACGGCAGAACCGCAAGAAACGGAAGCCCTCTCTTGTCACAAGCACGCACCGAACCAAGACAAAAGACCAGACATAAATTTTCGAGCCGCACAACAGGCCGGGTCGCGATCACGCTTGTCTCAAGACGGCACCAACGCCTTGCGAAGTTCCTTACTCAAAGTCAGGATCACCGCGTCAGAATTTTATAGGGGACGAGCGTGTATTTTTGCCGTCGCGGTGTCGTCTTCAAATTCGCACCGAAGCGGCGGAAAAATGTGTAATATATTCGACACAAAACATAAAATTGAAAATGAAATTGGTGCTATAAAGTGATCGGAGATATTCTATTTTTATTTGACGTTTTTATCGGCCCATCAGGTGCAGATTTCGAGTTTCAGCACTGGCCAAAATCTGTATAACAAAATCCGAATGACGTGGATTGCTAGAATAAATATCAATCAGATACCGGAATTCGAACCCCAGTACCTCCAAGTACAAAAAACGTCAGGGTAGAATGGAAATTAGGTAGGGAATTGTACTCAAACATGGGACGTTGAGCACAGAATAGTCTCGTCTACATTGATATTGTGAATGATGCCTTTTTAATTGATTCCAAATTGATTTTTAATTGGTATTCTTGGTTTACCAAATTCGAGCATTGAATTACTTACTCCCTTGACCAATAGTTTAGACTCCTGTAATTTGACCATCCTCATGTTGATTGACCTTACTCAATTTGAAATACCATCATGTATTTCATCTTTATCTGTGATCTTGTATTGCTATTTCTTGTGTGAGCGTGTTTGCTATCTGTGCCCGTGACGCGGGTTCGGTTCCCGACCGAGACCTCTGCAATTTTTTCGAGGCAAGAGAAATTTCTAGTCAGGCCTTAATTCGGAATGGAAGTAAAGCCGTGAAATCCGTACCTGTACGATATCAGGTAAACGTTAAATATCCCCTCCCTACCTTGGCAATCAAAGCTAGGCAGAATTATTGGGTCGCCCCCTGGTGGGCTTTTTATGGGCGAACACGTTGGCGGACCTCATTAAAAATATCGTATACTTTAATCGACTTGCATAAAATCTCAAAATAAATTGTTTCTCAATATAAACAAATGTGCAATGGATATCAGAAATTGTTTGCATCTACTTTGTCGTGACGCAACATGACAAATTTATTCGATAACCAAACAGGACGCTGTATATGTCATACTACTCGTACTTGAAGAAGTTCTCTTGAAGACATTTTGCTCCTTCTTGAAAATATGTCGACTTTGTATTCCCCTCATTGGTGGAGGATATCAATTGTTCCAGTAATTGCCTGCTTTATTCTGTTTGTTGAGAGTACGTTTGCGTTGTTCAGTTATATCCTAATGGATGAAGGAATACAACCTATCCTATTTTTGGTGTTGCCATGCAATTTGTTGGACTCCGAATCATGACGAAATAATTAGTAAAAAGGACCAAACACGCATGAAAAATAAATAACATTGTTGTAACAGAAGTCCCTTCTGATTTCATCTAAATAAAGCACTATTCATTTCGTAAATTAAACATGAAGTACTCCCGAATAATAGCTATTCTTATTAATCTACTTTCGTTCTGTTTAATTTCGTATGCAATAAATGTTTAACTTATATTTATTTTATATTCAGATCACTGTTCTACATTATTTTTACGCATGTTGACCTGGTATTTGAATTTGTTCAAATAAATGAATCTTAAAAAACTTTTCAATATGTTTGTGAAGTTTAAACATCAAGCATCGCATTAGTCTTGTTGTTGTTGACTCAATATTTGTAGCGATTAATGAAATAACATCCAATTTCCAAAATGCTTGCCTTTTGTTGTGTACAATTCCGCAAATAACGGAGTCTAACTTTTATTAATTTCTATCTTCTTTTGCTATCTTACACATTACACATGTTTGTTCTTGCATCTTCGGTTGTAAATATTGACAAATGACGTGCTATACGTGGAAGTACCGAGCACATGTCCTTCTGAATCTGAATTAATTTCATCATTTACTCCTTGGAGAGTTTGATTTACGGTTATCGAGAATGAAATATATAGAGTATATATATGTTGTTGAGGTATCTGTAAACATTGCGATCAAATAAAATAAAAAATCTAATAAGACTAAATACATAAGAGTGGATGTTCGATAAAAGACATTCTTTTATGAAGACCCGCTTTAATTTGCGCGTCACGATATGGGATCCGTTAATCAAACAAGTTATTTTGTTCGAGATCATGTGGCCTTGATATTATCATGTTCACCGGTTGATTCGTGGGAGTAAATTGCGCAAATCTTTTTATTCTGTTTACCTTGGAGCGATTTAAGAGCGCAGAGCGTATTATGAATATTAATTTCTCCGAATTTTAATTTACGATCCGCTCGATCCCAAGTTAGCCGGAATTTGAGAACTAATAAAAAGTATATGGCATAATTTAACCCCACACTGCAAAACGTAACGTCTTAATATTGCGTCGATTGTCACCTCCTATATCGGGCAGCATTTCTTATTAAAGATAAGTGGAGCCTGCTTCCTTTCAAGATTACGATGCAATCTCATCAAACAATTTCGTTGGCAACAGAAAACATGTTTATCTCATATTGAAAAGTGTTGACTGATATAAATAAAAAATTCCATTACGCTCAGTTTCACGATATTATATCCCTTAGGCGGCATTTCTTTTGACATTTAAAAGCCTTAATTTAGCTGTTTGCACATGTTGTTCTCGCGAATTCAAACAACACTTTTAAAGCATCAACAACGAGGCTCTTTGATCGAGAATACGGATTCGGTAAAAACGGAATAACAATATATAAGTGAAATCAGATTGGCTCACCTATGACTGTAATAAGAATCATGAGTCCCAGTATGACCGAGGTGATCACCATGGCAACCGTGCTGGTGGGCGGCGCCATCTCCACCGGTGTCGAGTTCCGGTAGGTAGCGTTGTCGAACGACTCGTTCCCCGAGTAGTAATCCATGGCATCGGCCGTGATGGTGCTGCCCACCCACCAGCCGGTGTCGTTCTCCCACGGCACCAGCCCCAAGATGGTGGCGCTGACGTCATACAGCGATGGCGGCTTGTAGGAGGAACCGGAAGTGGGCGACGACGACGACGACTGGGCCGGTGACGGTGACGTCGCGCCGCCGTAGTCGTCGGGAGACGTCGGCGACGACGTCGAGCTGGACGCCTCGGAGGTGACGGCAGGTGTCATCCAGGTAGGCGGCGCTGCGGTCGTCGTTGAGCGCAGCGCCACCAACGTCCAATTGAGCAAGACGGCCGTGGCATTGTAGGTGGCGCTGGCGACGGTGGGGTCCTCACGCGATTCCGCACTGTCCACGCCGTAGAACTGGCCACCACCACCACCACCGCCGCGTCCACCAACGCCAGCACCTCCGCCGTCGTAAAGCGCGTTTATGTCGTTAGAGGTCGCTGGCTCAGTCTCGTGGGTCAGATTGACCAACATCGTGGTTTTATGTTAGTGTGGGGGAGGGGTGAGAGAGAGTGAAGTGTTGAATGGGAAGTAGGTGGTGGTGGTGGTGGAGGTGGCGGTAGCGATGTCGCGCACTCCGGCAATTGTGTTCAAAAGTTGGCCACCAATCTATCGCGGAGGGGAAATGGGATCGGACGTGGAGCTGTGACTGTCATGCCGAGTTTTCGATCGGTTCAGCCGACGGATCGCGGTTTGGTCGGTCCCGTGGCGGACCCCGAGCGGTGCCGAGGCAGAGTGTTGTCCCGCGGGAGCGAGAGCGGCGCGCGAACGACCGCAGAGATGGTCGACACCAAACAGAAGCTGCATTTGGTGTGTGTGGAAAAATTGTGCGTATGGACGAGTTGTTCCGGTTGAGAATGCGCAGGTGTACGCACTTTCGAGCTGCAGCGCCTCCAGCGGCTCGAACGTCGAACAGCGCTGCACTCTAATCGAATAAATTGCGCGACACCAACGCGTCACCAATTTGACAGCTCCAAAAAAATTGCACCCATTGTCAACAGATCGACATCCAATGAGAATATCGGTAGAGAGCACTAATCAGAATCAGTACAGACCGATAAATCGATAGGTCGCTGTCTCGATACGAAGAAGTTAAATGAGAGACTCTTTCTCCAATCTATATTTTTGATCAAAACTCGATCGCGTGTTACTTTAATGCGATGAGTTTGTGTCTGGCGAAGCGTGGTGAGTTGGATCGACGCCAGACAAACTAGCGAAAATTAAATAGTTTTTTGCGAATTCGAAAATCTGGTGATGGGGTTTCGTTAAAGAACTGAATTTATTTCGGAGAGTCTGACGTGTGTGCAGATATTGCTAAAAAGAAGCACGTTCCGAATTTATGCACAACATCTGTTGACCATCCGCTAACTTTTAACATTCGTGGATGGAGCAGACACGACACACGAGCTCTTGCATGCAGCAGCAGCACCGACAACAGTAAAAAGGGGAAGATGAAAGTGGAAACCCAACTCTTTTTTTTCTCTGGCACACGGACCAGATCCACAGACGTCAGCGCAGACCACGGTTCAGAAATAAATACGTCTGAAGTAGGTGTACTGTAAGAGGATGGGGGGTGGCGAAACCTGTATATATATATTTTATATGAATATTTTAGGGTGTTCGGGGAGAAAGAGAGTGAGAGTGAGCGGCCTTCACTGTTGCATTAGGAAGTGCAGATTCGCGGAGGGTACAAAAAATAAATGCGATGGCCGGTCATAGGTGGGGAATGTGTGCCACGGAGGACGTCTGGTTTGTAGCGTCCCCAATGTATACGCGAGTGAGCCGAGAGAAAAGACCTTTTAAGGTATTTTTTTCCTGGAGTGTATTTTTGTTGCTCGAAGTCTCGTCGAGGAAATGCGTTTCGTAACTGTGGTGCCGTTTGATTTATGTGCTCCCGATGTGATTTCGCGAAAATGGTGGACTATATCATTCCAAGTTCACTATTGGTGGGTTCGTCGGAATCGTTTTATAGCGAACACGGAAGCCATCACCAGACGACACACATTAAATCTCACTATCTGTTAACAACTCGGTACTTTCTCAGGGTGGTGGTGGTGGTGGTGACTCGACCGGGCTCTTACTTGCCACCCTGGTTGCGGTAATCGGGGCTCTATATATATATTTTATTTATCTCATTTCTTCTGATCTGCTTTCGGCGTCAGACCCTGTTCGCCACCAAAAACTCCAGACCCATTATCTGAATGGCGAAAGAAGCTTTTCTAAAATTTGAAAATTTGGTATTCAGATCTTGGGATAATACAAAAAAAAGAATGGGTTGTACACGTAGAAAAGTGAATTGAGAGAAAAAAAAATCACTTTGAATATATTTCTCCCGTTTTGCTTATATTGCGGAAAGTACTTTTCTTGTCACTCGCTTCCGACAGTTGACTGAAACACGATTGTTTTTTTCTCTCCAGTTCCTATCTCGAAATTCCGTTCCTGGTTTCGCCAGTTCTCACCACACAACAGGTAGCACCACTGGAGATGCTGAAACTACGTCAAATGCGCCCTCCCGAACTCCGAACGAGTCGCGCACACATCCGTGCACACGTCACTCACTTGTTTATTGACAGTTTTTGGATTCACGCATTTCTGCACATTTCCCCCACCAAAAGTATTAAAAAAAAAAAAAAAAACGAGCGCGCCCCCACTCGCCGACGACCAAGTCCAAGAATAGAATTGGGAAAAAGGTTGATGGTGGTGGTGGTGGTGGGCGCGTAGGTGGCGCTGCGAACGACACACCCTCCCCGGAAGAAAGAAAATATTACGTGGGGGATGGATGGATGGATGAATGACGTCGATAAAAAAATTCCTAGCGAACTTTCGGTATTATTTGCGCATTTGTTGGCTGGGCGAGAAGAAAAATCATCCGATTCGCCAGTGGTGCGCTCAACAGCAGCTGCCGCTTAATGATCGTTTCATCGTTCTGACGTTCTTCGTTCGGAAAAACCGGAGGGATATATCTGCAAAGACAAATAAGAGATTATCATTAATGGGGTTAATCGTCGGTCGTTCGATCTGCAGAGCTAATATATATATACGGAGGACAATGTCCAACAAATAAAGAGTGTGTACACATTCGTTAGCCAGGACACTTGTTTACAGACTACCCAAAACCCGAGTCGGGGTGACCGATATGGTTCAACCATCTGGTTTGTCGATCGGATTAGAAAACGCGACCCAAATGTGACGTTTACACAAATTTCGTAACTGCTCATTCAATATTTATTTAAGACGCCTGTAATTTCAGTTCATTTTGTTTAAAGAATCAAATGTGTTTAATATAATTTGATTGCATGTGCAACTAGGATCAGAAACGGAACTGAGTGTCAAACTTCGACAAGTTTTGAGTGGATTGTCGTAATGGAATTTATTAAGAGAAAATCTCATGCTCGAATCTCAGCTCTAGTTTAATAATTAGCAATTTTAATTTATCATTTTCTACATTTTACCATTGCCATTTGATCGGACCTGCTCTAGGTCTTCTGCACTTTCCTACATCAAGATTTATAATTCCAGTTAAGCGTCAGTCAATAATCCCGTTAAGGTAATCATTAAGGCAAACTTAAAACCATTTACGGACAGGTATTCTTCGACAGGAAACTTGATTACCAAAAGTCAATATGAATTAGTCAAATTTTATTGTTTCAGTAATTTATTTTCAAAATTGTAAACTAGTGATAGTCATCGATTATTCAATATAGAGATTACTTATTCAGATGCAGCAAATATCCTTTTTTTGGGGGATTGCGATCCACGAACAATTGCAGAAACCACGGAACTGCGTAGATAGACTTTTCCGCAATTGTGCAGTGTATAACCCGCACCATGTCAATCGCATGGAACGAATGAGTCAAAGAGCTAAAAACCTTAGAAACAGTGATGGTTTGGTTTTGCATAGTTCGGTAACAACCCACGTAGACCTCACAACCTCACTATCGCATTCGTCCAATGAGTGAACCAATTTCGGAACTCCCGAATCCACAACCCCTTAACAAGACACTCCGACCATCGATCAGGAGGAATGCCCAATCTATTTCATTCGATAATCGATAATATAGGATAGGACTGTCATATGTACTACATGCATATCAGAACGATAGAACGACCTCACCGCAGAATTTTTTTTTGCATGGATAAATCTCCATTCCAGTTTACATAAGCCACCATTTGTAATGTGCGCGACGTCGCCTCAATTGTAGGCGCGTTTGTCTACACAAGTTCAGTCTGAGACTATGAATACCCCCATACAATAACAAGAACGTGTAAAAACAGTCGAAGAAGAGAAAAAGAAAAATTGTCAGGAAAGAAAGAAAATCACCTTTTAGACGACTTCTTTCACACACGCGTAAATACACGAAGAGTGTTACGAATAAGACAAAACACAGTTTGGTGTACTGTATAGAAAAGAACGACCGCATAACATTTCCCTGTTCGCGGGAGAGTAATTTTTGTAATTTTTTCTCACTTTTCTGCCGGGGTGCGTTTTATTTTTCTGCTTGGATTTCTTTGAAATTGCGACAAAAATAGGACAACTCGTATATACATAGCTTGCCCTATCGCGCCCTTGCCTACGCCGTGGTGTGCATTTACTGTGTGTATATTCAAAATTCGTCGCTACTGATTCTCCAGGAACGGTTTAAAGGCTTCAACCATCGCCAGAACACCTATTTCCACGATTCGCAGTGAGGAAGGGGACACGATTGTTCGTGCTGCGATCGACGTTGATGCCAGGCACTGTGTGCACGGACCGAGAGGTGTTCTTGCAGTCCAATGAAAATTGTTCCAATTTCAAGACGATTTTGATCGCTCAATCGCAAAGGTGATCAGGACTCAGAAGAACTCCAAAAGGATCTCGATTCCCTGGCTAGGTGGTGTAAAGAATGACAACTGCAACTTAATGTTGACAAGTGTTGCATTATGCATGCATCCAGA
>JAQGBY010006106.1:0-13617 GCA_034698785.1 Mycogona germanica
ATTCTAGTATGTCCCGCTCTTCTACATCTAGTAGGAGCCTGTCTCACAATTTCCCCAATTTCCACATTACAATCCCCGTTCAGAATATGAGCCAGAAGCCCAATATTGGTCGCTTTTCTGCGCTCCTCTAACGATTCCCATTCCAATATTGACAACATATCCGTCACACTATCCTCTCGACCAAATCTACCGCTAACTAATCTAGCAGCCCTTCTTTGGACCATTTAAATTTCACCTATGAGCCCCACCTGGTGAGGATCGGATCCCAAACGGAGCTACAGTATTCGAGCAGAGGTCTGACTAAAGAAAAATAGGCCACTGACTTTTAACGTTACTTGGACATCCTTTCAAAACACATGGTTGGCCTGTTACACGAATCAGTCCCGTGTGAACCATCTTTCCATACGTTTTGTTTTCTGGGAATCGCGCAATATTCTGATTTTTTTTTCTTCCTTCGTTTTTCCATGTAATCGAAAGGAAGCGTAAGTTAATCCAGTTGAACCTCTTGTTTATCCTGGCTACACGCGGTGTGACGGACTGACGGTCATATCAGGTTAATCGGTTCGTTAACTACAGGTAGACTCGACCGTTTCCTTCCCCCCTCTCTCCACCCCATAGACCATGCTAATATTAACACGCGTGAAATCGCTTTTACGAATTGCCACTTAAAGCGGGGACCGGACCAAACTGGATTCACTCTTCCTTTTTTTTTTCGGAATCGTGACAAGCCGTCGTCGGAATAACAATATTTTTATTCGCCAACAACAATAAAGCTGATAACCATAATAATGTCGTTGACATCGGGGCAAATGTATTCGCGGAGGTTCGCACCGCACGCATAATGCTTTCACAGAAACACCAGCAGTCTATTTGTATATTCCTCCTGAGCACACCTGTCTTGGTTAACTCCAATTCGGGATTACCTGATCTATCAATTTTATTTATAAGACTTTCCGGCACACAGTTATTATAGAAAGAGGTGTTTTCAATTTCCAAACTATGCAATTGTTTGACCTTAATGGAATGCTATTTCATTTCTAAGACAACTTCCACGGATGACGTTAATAAATTGCTAGTAATGAGAAGGATTTTGTTAGGACGTCTGTGATAGTAAATCGGAAATGGTGAATTCGGGAGAGTACCAAATGAAACACGAATTCTTTCATTCGGTGCTGTCCCGAATCCACCATTTCCGATAAATTGTTAGCATCCATTCAAAACGAAACCGCAGAAGTCTTGCATTATAAAAACAGCTAAGGAATAGTTAATACAATTGCCACCCAAACTTTAGACAAAGTGCGGCGATAACACGACAACATTGTGCTATAATTCATGCAATAGTTCTTTAATACCGGTACATGTAAATCCAATAAACAAAAACGCATCAGTGTTCCCAATCGGAATATCTCTGATGAATACAACTGTAAAAATAGTTTCGCGAATTTCTTGTCCTGTTAGTGTGGCCCCAGGAGGATAGTGGTCGCCCCACCACCCGCTGAGCGTTCCTCACCTTTCAGTTTACATCAAAATCGGGTGAAACGAGAGCCGAATAGAAAATAAGCGTGTTACGTATTCGACTCGTCTCAAAAAACATTGACAATTGTTTACTGTCCTTCCAAGAAATATTAGTGGGAGTGAGTTAGAGGCGCAAGATTGGATGGATGATGGACAGGGGTCGCGAATCGCGGTTGAACGAAGGGGTTGAGCGAAGGGATAGGGGATTAAATTGCGCGCTGCGTTTGGCTGCACACGCCGACCAGAGAGAGTGCTCAACCGAAATTAAACAATCAAATTTGCACGGCACATTGCACACGCGCGCGAAAAAGAGAGCGGCTCTTCTGCTAACCTGAAGAGCTCAGGTTGGCCAGGTGTACCTCTACCTGTAGGTAGGCCATCTCTCCGCGCCACAGACACTGTAATACCTAGAACGCACGCACAGTGCTCAGGTGATGTTGTCTTGTGGCAGCGAAACGAAACAAGAATTTCATCTGTTGGTGAACTAAAAGATATTATTAAATCGATGAAACCTTCACAATATCAATAACTTGTGTTATTCGACTCTTGAACGCCTTCCTGAAATTCGAGAAGAAAAATGGCGTAGGAGTTTCTTGAGTATGTGCTTTTGAAATCGTCCTCTTAAATTGGTTTCATCATAATTCATTTCCCACGTAAAACTAAATCAACAGTTAATGAAATAAGTTAATATTGTTACTGATTAGCTTAATTTAAACGCAATGACAAGAAATATTACAGATATCATTATCATGGGTTCAATTCTTCGGGCGAGAGAAATTTCAACATATGCCTTCCTTGGAAACGGAAGTTTTAAGGTGCTGACGTCACTGTTGCGAACGAAATGTCACTGACGTCACATTTATGGTTAGGTCACATGTATGAGGGGAGAGATCAGATCCGTCAGGCGTTGCCCTCTGGTGGCGGCCGTCTATGATGTTGCCCCCGTGTTACGAGGCAATCACACAATGCACCGATCAGACTCTGCTTTATTATTTCGGATAAGTTCGTCGGCAGTCGTCAGTCACTAAAACCATCAAAGCCTGTTTCAGAGACAGATAACTCGATCGAACAAATGTCATACTGACTTATTGTCAAATCAGTAAGGCGGGTGTTGCTGAAATTTAAACAGTTTCACATTGCGTGACCGTTTTGTTTGGGAGAATGCGGGGCGAACACGAACTGATGCGATAAAGCGTTGTCCTTCCAAGAACTAATAAATGCAGGCGTACTCAGTATTAGACTGCGTACAGCTGGTGGTTGTTTACTCGTGCTTGCGTGAGACCACATATTTGCATTGGAGCCAAAGAAAAATCGTCGAAAAACTGAACGTTCTTGTTCTTTTTTTTATTTATTTTTTAAACGGGTAGTGCACACTATGGGAGGGGCGCGTTGGTGGGGCGCCGTTCGGTCGCCGCAAACCTGGTCACGCTAACAGCTCGCTGTGATGGCGTCTGGCCGGCGCGAGCCATACCGTTGTGGTCGACCGGATGCACGGCAGCGATTCCGGCGAAAACATTTTTCCGCTTAAAAAGGCAGGAACCGGGGGTCGAGGTGGGCGTTGCTATGGAAACGATTAATAGAATCTACAAAAACAAAGAGGCGTTGTAGGATAGAGCGCCAAAGCGTATTACGTGACACTCATCAGCAGAACATGTCGCAAAGAGCTTATAAAAATTAAGAGAACAGGAAATTGAATGGTAAAAAGAGTCTCAAATTTGTGTTGCGATGACTCACTCACTAGGTATTGCATAGGGTTTCTAGCTTCCGTTAAATGTTTATTGACTTTCAGCAGAACTAATTCTATTTACGAAAGAGCGCTGTAGAGATTGTTCGACTGGCTAGTTGGTCATCGGTCAATGTTACGTGTTCAAACAACAATGTCAACAACAACAATACGAGAAAAAAATCTAATGAAAATAGATGAACGCTCGATAATCCATTTGTCGTTCGGTTAGTGCTCGGTAATTGTAATTGAAATTGCTGTCGTCCTTCCTTGTCTTGGTTCTAGCTCGTTCCAAGGGATTACCTCCCGACTCTTACGTGTGTCACCACCCCATCTCTCGTTTGTCTTTTTACATTCCAAAAATCGCTTATCGTATTGCAGCGAGCAAAAAATGCAATGCCGCTTGGATAATCGGAAAGTCATCAATCAATCGATTACCTTACATCCATCAATTACATTAATTTATAATTTAGCGCTGGCATTTGCAATAATAGGGGGATCAAGTCTCTCCGCATGGCCCGACGCGGTGCAAGAATTTAGATTATCGGAGGGGGTGAGGACGAGGATGGATTATTGGGGGTGCATTATGTTGGCGAGGGGTCGTCCGAATTAATGCTCTGTGATCTTCCTTGTTGTGCGTGCGACAAGAAACGATCGTTTAGCGATTAGCGGCAAGAGCCAATGGAGTAAAATGAGGAAACAAACGACACGGTGGAATGGGGAAGTCGTATGTGTGTGTGCGTGGTATAACGATTAAGTGGATGATACTGAAGCAGAGTCGCCTCATAACTTTCACTCCACCAGGAATTTATGAGATTGTATCTGCCGCTGAGTTTGACATTTCAGTCTCAAGACCCAGATGCGAGGCGAGACTAGAATTTTTTGAAAAACAAATTTTTGTTTTTCGGTTTTCTCGCTGCACCTGCTGAACAGAAAAGCGCATCTCTCCACCCCATCTCTGGTTTGTCTTTTTGCATTCCAAAAATCGCTTATTGGTGTATTATTTATTATTTATTTATTGGCTTATTGGCTTATTGGGTGGAATGTTGACAACAATCTTATATCCTGCTTCTAGGTCTCAAGACAGGACAATCGGAGAACTTTTTCGTGGATGGAGGTTGCGGGTTGTTTATGTATCTATCGGTCACAGGCCACACGCAAATTGGGATATAAGGGGAGGGAAATATTTTGGCACGTATTGAGCGGCCTCGATGGTGGCGCGGCGTCGCGGTGGTTGCTCACGGCTGGTGTCCCCCGATCCTGTGCCCTCCCGGTTCCGAAATAGAACGATATCTAACGAGAGCATGACTCACGCGAATTCTCGAAATGTCTCTTATCTGCGTAATGGACGACGGCATGCCTGATGTGCTCTCCTCTGTCACTCTCTGGCTCTCTCGAGCTTCCACACTAATTTAGAGAAACACGGTTCTTTAAATAATGTCATTCTTATCTAAGCAACCGTGCCACCAACACTTTTTTTGCTGTTGTTGTTATCCCAACTCCTGCTCGAGTTAGGCATTGATTCGGTGCCTGAAGCGATCAGTTTTTTTTTCTCCTAGCGTTGTTGTAATGTAAAAGTTCACCGTCAATTACGGATCAGAACTTCTTAGCTTGAGAGTTGAGGACGAATAGTCCACATTGCGAACACATGGTTCGCTGTCGTCGCTCAAGACGCATGCTAAAAAGACAAAGTTGAAATGGGTTGTTTGCATCAAATCATTCAAATGGAGTTTCGAGTGTGGAATAGTTAAACCAAGGTCCAATTTCCACTCTATACAGTGTTTTATAAAAATAATCTGTTGCAGTTTTGTGGATGGTCAAATATGGTCCACCCTAACGGATACTTGCGACTTATTCGAGGTGAGAACCATTCTCGTCACCTACTGGTAGTTCCGGCAAAGAAACATATTACAATTACAATATGTACCCACAAGCAGCCCCGGATGGGACCTATGGCAGGGGTCGACCGACCAGTTAAGGACAAAGGTGTGGTTGTCCTATCCTAACATGCTCTTGACTTGAGACGACTCCACTGTCGAGACACTCTGGGGACAAATAAAGGCAGTGACCTGATCATCCTGATCAAGAATTATTTCAGTGATGCTTCGAATGTTGCAATGCAATTCATTTTTATTCAAAATTTGTTATCCAACCCCCGCGTGTGGAGTATGCAAACAGTAGTAGTTGCCATTGCACTCGGTTTCCCTATTCCTTAAATTTGTTAATCTCCTCCTGAGATCCCGTGTGAGCATGCGTGACCTTTGGAAAGAGACAGCTTTCACCGATTGCCGGACTTTTAAAACTCCTGGACCTCAGGAGGATATATGGTGAGGCAACATCGATGAGATCAGAGATGCGTTGGAGCGTCAAAAATGGGTGAGTCGTCGACCCTCGTTGATGTGGGTGGTGAGCCCTCGGAGGGAACCTAATAGGGAAACGATTTGGTGCCGGCAAAAATAGGTCCGAGGCTTTGTAGGTGCCTGGCGGAGGACAATTATCCCGCAATTAATATTGTGCGGGGACCTCTAAGGTAGTTACGATATGGTCGACCGACACGGGCGATACTAACTAGTTCTCGGACACGATAAAAGAGTATAAAAACATTCGTCTATAAACACATTGTGTCACTCAGCGAGTCTATATACTATAGACGTCATCAGACCTACATCTCTTCCATCTTGTTGATAGTTTTTCACTGTTTAAAAAACAGACGTGCTGCATATGGTCCATTGTTGATAGCGAACAATGGTTGATCGTGTCGGCGTCATGACATACAGCTTGTATCTTTCAACACAAAATTAATGCCTATAATTGTAATTCTGGTCGAGCATTCTATCGAGAAATCCTTTTCTTGGAGATGCAAAATTCTGTTGAAAAATTTGATTGCATTCTCAAGTTGTATAAAATTTGACGGCATTTTGTGGTGCACTTTCCATTCTTCTGTTTAGGGAACTAGACAATTTTTTTTTAAATCTAATTTTTATTCAATGTTCTATGTAATGCAACTGCAATTTAAAATGCAGAACGATAGTGCATCGTTTTCTATATCTTTTTTAATGCCCCTCTGATCCGAAATAGCATCATCAAATGCGATCGAAATTGGTCGTCCATTTTGTATCTCTTCACTCACTCATATTTATATACACGTATTTTCGTTTTTCACTCGCTTGCCCGTTTGTTTATGTAATTAACTAGGTTGTACAGTGTACATTGTATACGAGCGAGACCAGTGATGCGGGAGGGGGTGGACCAAAGCGCGCCTGGTCCCCGGGCAAAGAGGTGGCCCTCTGAAAAACTCGCGAGAGCAAGAGCCAAAAAATATATTATCTGATAATAAAAAAACGAAAGAAAGTTGCCGCTTGTCAACACCGAATAGTGTTGACAATACCAAAGAAGGAAGCACTATGACCAATCACTTTTAAACAATAACACGATAGGTGCCACAGTTGGACCTGCGCCAATATGTCACAGTCTAATCAACGGTATTGGCAATTCGGACAAAACATTGTTTCTCCAAAAAATATATATTTGCAAAACGCATTAAACGGAAAGCTAGCAAAAACTATTTTGAAAAATGTAACGCCGGCTTGACGAAATGTAATGACATTTTATCTGCAGATAGTTCCTCACATTTAAATGTAGTCTAGCGATGAAATTTCTGATCTCGATTTTCAGTATTTCTCGATAAATCAGCTATTTAAATATGGCGTCTCCATTTGTCCAAAATGGCGCTGTCGCTATCACGTGCTACCAATGCTGCCAGTCACATTTCCATATTATCTATTTGTGAATCGTTTAATACCCGAGGCAGCTTTTTAACAAATTCGGATTAAAATGATTTTGTGTTTTAAATTTTAAAGAGTTTCAAAGAACTAAAATAAATCAAAACCCAGTGTTGTTACGTCATTGTCATGACAGGTGAGAGAACGGGTTTTCAAATATTTGAAAAACATTTCGCTGACATGACGGGGACTTTGGAGCGAAGCCGGGTCATTTCTCTAGTAGTTTTATAAAAATCGGTAATAATTAAGCATCAAAAGTTTCGATGAACGTCTTTTGATGTCGACGTCATTCAAATCATCACCATTGCTGCTCATTCAATATAAAATTCGCTCGGATTAAGATTGAACGCCAGGTGTTAACAAAATGAATGACGTAATCGCGATTGTTGCATTTTTGCAAAAGGTTAAGTTCCTGCAGACAAAATACGTGAAACGGCAAAGCGTTCAGGCGGATGCGCGATAGACGGGATATTGTATTTCGTCAGCATGCATTCACGTGCGTTTTCCTCGTGATTCTAATTTACTTTATTATCAAACTCCGGCAGATTCATGACATGCCCGGTTTACGGATGAGTCATCCCCTCATCTTGAACTTGCCTGCCTAGGCGATGTGCATATGGTGCACTGCAATTAAGAACGCCTGAAATATTACCACACTTGACTTAAAACAACAAATAATCATTTGTCGTACATCAACCGACATGACGTGTAATTGAAATTGGTTGCAAAAGAATTTCAAATTAAATGAAAAGTCGCAATGAATTGAAGAAAAGTAAATCGATAAAATTAAGAAAATCGTTGTTTTTGTTGCTATTAGAATGCATGATGTCGAGGTTATTATCTTTTTTTAAATAAGTGAGATATTTTTAAGTCACCTTGATTAAAAGTGAATCTCGTTTCTTTCTTCCTGCAGTGTGTGCATCGGGATATTTTAGTAATCGGTCGCACACTCTGCAACGGGTCCCCGTATTTACACCACATTTGCAATCACCTTATTTGCCTTTCAAAAAGCTCGCAACTGGAGAATGGGAGGGTCATCAATTATCCAACAGCTGCATCCGGTTGGGTTGGAATAGGCAGGGAGGGCGGTGGTAATGGTGGTGGTGGTTCGCAGGAACGAATTCAGGTGCATGTTTATAGTCCGGCCAGAAAGCCTCTTTTCCAAAAGGCACGATGACTCAGACGAGATTTGGCACGTTCTTACCGACGCGGAAACTAGTTTCCAAAAAAAGCAAAGCAAGTGTTGTCAACTCAATAGCATCCAAGATGGCGGCTGAACTATAGTCTGTAGGTGGAAGCAACTAGCGCCCCCACGAGCTTAATCAAACAGTTTGTTTGCACTCTCGGGATTGGTCTCGCCTAAGAAAAACAACAATGCATACAACAAAGCTCACTTTCACAATACAGGAGATCGAAATAATGCAATTCTTGCATTCTTCCCCGAGACCAACGTCGCAACATCGACATTAACTTTTGGTGGTCAAGTGTTAGTTAAAATAGAAACACGAACTACTAAGTATCAAATTATTCAAATAATGCAATTCAAATCCTTTGATCAGGTTTCGATTTTCGATTAGGTCCGAATGAGTAGTCGAGCTGGTAGTTTCCTTTCAGTGTCCTATCCCTGAACAGGAAGCTAGTTGTCAGATAATTTGCCACCAGTTGCGCCCCCTCCCCCCGCCCTCCCCCTCATGTTATTGTCCCGTGACGGCCATTAGACGCCCGGGAAGAGGTGAGGGGCCACCTAACCGAGTATTGTTCTAACATAAACAAAGCCAGCCCCGGAGGGCGACACTTCAATCGATAAGTGAAGTGGCCTCCACAAAGTATCAGACGAATAAATCTGACTATTAAAGGATTGTTTTTTTAATGTCTACTACGACTGGTGATACACATACACTATGTATTATGTATGTGGTTTTAGCTGTGCCCCTCGTCGCTCTTCGATTTGTTTACGATGTCTTTGCTTGTAGGTGGACCAGATAGGGTTAAAACAAATGATGACTCATGTCGAGTTCCAGTTGTCCAAAGTGCATTTTGATTGGGACATAAAAAATTAAAATGAATGAGATGTGCAGTTACAGGTTGTAACTGTCGACTCCAGTGTTGTTTAGTCAGATGAATTAATTAATTATGAAAAATGGGCAATGGTCGAAAGTAGGTTATTATAGTTCTCCGATCGTCAGATTTGATGTCTTGACCACTTTGATCCTTGTTCACTTATCCTTAAACTCACTTATGCATCGACATTTTACATATTTTTCGTGTATGATTATTTTAAGGCGCTGCCTTTAGTAGCATCACTCGATTCTTATGGCTTATTGTTATTAGATTTGATTTAGCTGTAACGAACCAACTGATTCTCTAGAACGTCACCAGAGAACCCCCAATAACAGTCATGCTCAGGTGTCATAAAATGTTTGGGGGAAAAATTGATTGAGATTCATTTCAAGAATTCAATGTAAAATTACAGAGAAAAAATTCAACTAATTAAATTCATGTAATTGCGGACAAAAAGCTAATTATAATGATTGATGAATGACTTAGATCCGTAACTCAAACATCCCCTGTTAGGCAGTTAATCAGTAATTTATAGCGGATTGTAATTGGACATTTCATGGCCAAAGAGACAGCCTTTATCTTTAGTTTTTTTCTTATTTTAAATAGACTCCCTAGATATCGCTTCAAAAACGGCAGAATCTGGGACGCGTGGTCTACTCAGTCTATTTTTGGCATCAACACATTTTGTCCATTAAGGGAATTAATTATCGGCGGCCGATCTGTATGGTGGCAGTGTGTCATTCGATCGTGCTCTGGTGATCCGGTCCCTGGATGCGGCCCTCACTCTAATCAGCAGTTGGGCTGCGTGCGGGGTTCACACAAGACCGTGAGCAACGATTAATTAATCGTGCCAAATTTGGTGGCCGGGACGGGACGGGGCGAGGTGGAGAGGGACAGGGCACAGGCGCGCGCTCTAGCGGCCCAAGAAGCTTTTAATGCGAACAAGTTGTACACATCAAACGCAACTGTTAAAACCTCCTGAGCACCTTCGTCCACCATGGTTGACGTCGGGTCAGGGACTGGCGCGGGCATTTTGGTTCACCTTATCTTAACGTTCACTCAGACCTACATTAAAACCCCTTTTTCCTATTTTTCACATAACAACGTTTATTATTATTCATGGAACCCCGCCAGCTCGTCGTCGATTTTCCACGGCTCTGTCCCGTGTTTGTTCTTTTAGGCTAGAACATGTTATCGTCGATTTTTTAAACATATTTTTCGTGTATGGTTATTTTAAGGCGTTGCCTGTAGTAGCCATCACTCGATTCATATGCCTTATTGTTCATTTAAAAAATTTAGAACAAAATTAAAGGAAATATATCGTTGACCTCGCTGTCATGTTTTCCGGATACTGACATGTGGGTAATATGGGTATATTGAATTTTAAAATGTGGGTAAAATAAAAATAAAATTTGCTAGAGTCCAAAAAAATTATGGCACAGGGCCTCAATACGATTTAACTCTCGCGCAGAGCGTGCTCCAGTTTTGCTCTTTTCGTCCAAGAGCACATCATTAATATTGTTTCGTCGAATTCCATGAGCTTTGACGAACTTTGACCTCCACTGTTCGGAAGTCGTATCGCGTGCCCTCATCATCAAGCAACATCCCGTGTGTACTCAATCACAATCAACTGCGAGCAAAAATATTGATTGTGTACAAAACGGAGACTCAACAAATGGATGCGAGGCAGCCAGTAAAAGTAATCCAGCTAATATTCTCTGAGTAGTGTTCAGCTGAACGAAAAAACGATCTTAAATTCTTCATTCACATTATCTGGAGCGATTACTATAAACAGATTCCACCACTTCATTACAATCAGAAAAACGTTCTGGTCACGATTCAAAACTGACATTTTACTCGTAGAAACAAGACTGAATTTTGACCGGTCGAATTTGTAAAAAGAAATGTATAAACTTTTCGTGCCGCCCTCACGTTTCAAAACGTTTTCGCGAACTTCTTAAGGATTGTAAGTGAAAAGGGATTTCAGAGATTTACGAAAGATGTTCGCAACGTGTTACGGTTCGTTTACTGACGGCGTCAGGGGTCAACTGGATGGGGGTCAACGGGCTATATAGCTGGTGGCCCCCGGGGGAGGGCGTGGCCTGACGTACACCATTAACAAGATCATCTCTTCTCCCCTCTCCTCTCGCCAGCGCCCCCTACTCACCCAACAATCTTTCATTTTGTTGCCTGCTTGATACACAAATTTAGGGTCCCATGTTCAACAAAACATATTCTATACGATTCTTCCCCTTCACCCTCTTCACCTTGCTACCCCAACTGGTTTCTCTACAATCATGGGTTTAGATATAAAAATAAATCGCAACAATTGAACTTTTACAAAAAGAGTTTTAACATAAACCTTAAAGAACATCTAGTTTCGGAAACAACGAAATTTTAACTGTTCGATTGGTCGGTCGGGTTCAATGGTTCCCGCAGGTGACCGCGGCGTGGCGTCACCCTCGATCAACTCAGTCGCCACCATTTTTGCACTCGGCACCTCCATCCAACCAAAACAACACCACCACCATCAGCAACCACAAACCATTCGCACAAAATTTGGAAATGAAAAAAAAAGTATCATGCGAGCCAATAATAACCGAAGCACCCGCGAGAGGGCCTCCTGCGACTCCCCCGGACGGAGCAGCTCTTGACTTCTTGCCTCCATGCAGCTCCAGCAAAACTCCCTAACCCCCGCTCTTAATCCTCATCCACCCCTCTCTCTTCTCCGATTCCCTGCCGTCCTCCCTCCCATCCAAGATGGCGGCGATGAAGAAGGCTGCACCGACGCCATCTTTGTTTCCTCTGACAAATCACGGAATGAACGAAAATGAACAATTTTGATAATTCGATTGCATATCTCGATTTCTTTCAACGAAATATTATTTGAGAGCTGTCATGATTATAATGTTCGCATTTTGATGGAATTATTTTTATTTGACTCAGACATCGTCATTGAAGACGATGAGAGTGAGTGGGCGTGGCTCACTTGCAATTTAAAATTATTCAATCTTCATCATCAATTAGAAATCATTTCACGTCTCGGGAAGGCGACTCTTTCTTCATCGCATCCTCACATCAACTTGATGCTGAGAAATTCGACATTGTTTTCTTTTTCTACCTGCAGCAGGTCCGGACGGGTCATCGGCGGTCGCCCCACACACCTGACCCCTGACCCCTGACCCCGTTAGCTGAACTCAGTCTCGTGTTCGCGCGCGTCTTTTTTCCATCGCCGGCCTCTCCTGACCTCCTCCTTCCTCTCCCTGTTGGAGCCACCACAACCTCTCCTCCGGGCCACCCTTCCCACCCGTCCCATATGTGCGTGCGGTGCCCGGCCAGAGAATCCTCAGCTGTGTGCTCCAGAGCTACGTCATCCCCGTCAAGGTTAAACGCCGTGCAGGGAAGCTCGCGTTTGTTTACATGCCCAACCCCGCTAGAGAGAGAGCGCTCTCGGGGCGCTTTTCTCTCGCTCTCTCTCTTGCCAGTGCGGGTCATTCGCCTCACGCGCGTCTATATAGCGTGCTCAACATACACTGACGTCACTAATATACGGGAACACAACAAAAACACAAAAAAAGACGTCTTGGCGGTCGCGTAACTTATTGCGGGGTGATGTGTGCGTGCTTGCGTTATCAGAAAACGCCTCCTCAGCCTTACAAAAAGCGGTGGCACGGTCACACCCTTTTGTCTTTTTGAGGGACTCGTGGAAGGAGTGAGGGACTCTTATCAAATCGGAGTGAACTACTCGTATTTGTATTCGTTATTGGTGTTGTTTAGTGTACAGTGAACAGTAATACAGTCCAAAAGATAAAATAATCGCGTAACAATTTGTAGAACTAATATCTTTGATGTGCCAAATGACCTACGCAACGATTAGTGGATTTACACCTGTGCCTATAAAGACATTGGCCACAAACAATAAACGGCAAACATGGTTAGCCAAATGGAAGGATCGAAACGAAAACAGAATTAAAAGTTGAGGGGGGGAGGGTCGGTCAACCGATTATTATTAGTATTTTGTAGTCCAATAAATATTATCATTGGGTACACACACACACTCGCATTTATATTTTCCGTTCGTGCAATTCGAAGCCACACGAAGAACACACACATAATTCTTCGAAACTTCTGCTACTACTAAATACGCTATAGTAACAAATTGGCACCTGCATTAGTTGCCGGGCAGCCTATATTTAGTGAGTTATATAGCCGAGACCTTTTTTCTCGTCATCATCACACCAACTCAAGTATCAAAGAGGCCTCGCGAAAGAAATCGAGGGGTTCAACGGTGAAAGAAGAGCGAGCATGGAGTGTGGGGGGTTGTGATAGGTGAGGGTGGTGGTGGTGATGGTAAGGTGGGGGGAGAAAGGATTTACAACGTGTAATTTAATTCATTCCCCCGTTGCAGATCGCTAGACCTGATAACACTCAGCTTTTGATTTTCTGAGCTGAGTTGAGCGAATAGTATGATATATCGTTAACTGTACCATAGTAGAATATAGGCAGCGCCTTAAAAACTAACTATGTACCGCAGAA
>JAQGBY010006107.1:0-13616 GCA_034698785.1 Mycogona germanica
CCGGGATCGAAATTTTCGAGAGCCCGCGCCGGGAATCGAACCCGGGACCGCCGAAACCACAGTCAGTCGCTTAAACCAACTGGGCTACGACGAGTCGTACATGTTGTTCATGTTGATCAAATCAAAAGTCTCATTTATAATTCTTGTTAATTATTTTTTGTTGTACGAATAACTTGTACGAATAACTGAAAAATGGTGACAAACTACATTACGCTCATTGGACATAGTCGCAACCTAAATGCGACCGGAATTACAAAATCGTATTTACATAATAAATAAACTAAAAAAAAACAATTTAAGATTATTAAAAAAAATTAGTTTCATTGATGATATTTATAGGTTAGATTTTTGGCGAAAAGAATGCTAAAATTTGTGTCGTTCATTCGTGAAGATTTAGAAATTTTGTATACAAATAGAAAACAGTGTAATGAGAGAGTGAAGTCACAAATCACCAAATTTAGTCGAATGTCAAAAAAATAACCGCCGCGGCGTGACGATTATGATTGATCATGTCTTGAAAAAATACTGTGTTTAGAGTAGTCAGCGGCATCACAACAAGTATTGCAATACATTTCCATTCAATTCCAGTCGTGATCAAATATCCACAATTTCATAGCCAATACTCTGGGCTCACATAAATATCATTTCGATAGTTTTTTTTAGGCATTTCGAATTTCTCGATTTATTTAATTAGGGCTAGACGTAGCTCCGAAGAACTACTTCTTGTAATCACCTACATCATCGTGATAAGATGTATCCTTCCATTTACTCAGATCCATCGACGGAAGAATGGCACTCTTGCATGGAACTCTGGGATTTCTGAAAATTCCGAACATTTTTTATTTATAATTAATATTACAATTAATTTATTTTCATGCTAGGGAGATAAGAACGAATTTGGAAAACTTGTTATTGCGTTAACCAGTCTTAAGAAACATGACGCATTGGAGGATAGTACACATTTTAAAATTTTACTGCTATTTCAAATTAATTTTTTTTAGTATACTTGAATTTAGGACACATGTTTACTCACACTTCGTAATCGGGCAGCACCATGGCGTAGGCCTGAATTGTATCTATGTTGTCCGTGTTATCGCAAATGAGACGCGAAAGCTTCATTTTTCTCACCTCCTGGAGTTGTCCTATATTTATTTACAAAAGTGATTAAAGAAACGAGCCCACAATTGTGAATCTTGCATTGGACGGGAGTTACAGTCATCATACCTGGGGTGAATGAGGATGGCCAGCCGGGGTTTTCGTGCCAGAACCGGTCACCGCGTCGGTAATTCCTGAACTGGAGTCCGATGATGCAGGCGAAGGTTGGTCCCAGGATTGAACCGGGCATCGGTCGCTCGGAGACACCGGCACTCCACAAATCGATATCATCCGGATGCCTATCCAACGAACGGCGGATATTAAAGACAAACAACTAACACCTTCAGATCAACTTTCTCCAAGATGCCTTTTTTCAAGATATCCCACACTATTTTCAGAATTCTGAACACTTTTCATAAATATGCAGAATTAAGAATATCTTCTTTTCTTTTCTATTTATTCTTATTCTTTTAGAAAACTGAATTTGAATGAGAGCGCAAGTGAGGCGCTCTATCGCCTGGGAGAATGATGAGCGTACGTGATGAGCTAGTAGTGTTTGCCAACACACAAGGGGCAAAAGGAAGGTTGGCGGATATCACAAAGTCGTCTATTTGTACCTGTAAATGGATGCGTATCGGTGCACCGTCTCGTTGGGCATGGTTCCCAGCAGATCCTCGAAGGTTCGAGCCCGACCCACACCGCAGTATTCCCGGTAGAAGTTGTAGCCTGGTACGCCGTGCTCGCGCGCCCTTTGCAGATTCAGCGAGGCCAGGTCCATACCGAACCGCTCGCCGTTCCGTTTGAACAGGTGGTTGGTCACCTGAGAAATGAGCAAAATCCACTCTTTCATTGAAGATGTGGTCATGGCTCTCGCGAATGTGAACGTAGAAAATGTGCTCAGAGAATTCGATTTTGGATAACTTTTGAATTAATGCGGTTGCGGGTCAAACGCTTTCAATAAGTCACTTCTTAGTTTGCATCGAAATTTTAATTACTTTAAAAAAAGAAACGCTATGAAAGCAGCAAAATATAACACTACAGTTTGAACGAAGTTGGGATGCGGAATATTTGTGCTTATATCCGGTTAAACAATTGATATTCGGGTACCACATTTTTCTCCAATTCTAATAAAGATCAATTTTTTTTTCATGTGTCGAGCAATTTGGCAATAACCAAATCTCGCAATTTTGACCGTAAATTCGAGTGAACACGTCACTAAGTCACCAGTCGCTGACTCTTTCAAGCGGTAGACATATTTATAGTGGTATTTGTTACGTTACCTCTTGCGTGACTGACGAGTCCATGGCTTGAGACAGTTCGTTGACCATTCCCAACGCGTACTGGTCCAGATAGCCAACCCGATATAAATCAAATGGCCTCATCAGAAGATCGCTCAATCGCTGAGAACCTATAAAATAAACAAAACAATTTCAGACATATTAAATCGAAGTCCTCGAAGAATCGATTAATATCATTGTTTTTTGCTTATCGATATTTATCTAGCATCGCTGTAAATATTATTTTTCCATTGGTTTATTCCTTAACACTCGGATTTTATTAATTATCAATTATTATTAAAATATAATGGAGTAACTTGACAAGCCACCCGGTGCCTAATATCAATTCGGATATATCGATTCTGTAATTTCACTTGCCAACAAATTTGTGATGTTTGTTCCATCGTTCTACGTCAGTGACCAGCAGACTGTGTCCCATGCGGAAGGCGGCAGTCAACATGGACGAAAATGTTCCAGGGTTGATTTTGGGGTCGTAGCCGTTATAATATCCCTGTATTAAGAAATACAAATAAGACAATTAGAACACTGAGCCGGCATTCAAACAATTTCCTACTGTTCTGTGTGACCTCGTGTGAAAGTGGAGATTATATGAGTTGGTTACAATTACAAAATAGGAAGTTGTTTTAATACAAAACATTAAAAAAATCTTGCTTCTCAAGGGAAGAGACTCTTTAGTCGAACAAAATGAAGTTAGAAGACGACAACCGAATTATGTTTTTAAACATTATCAAATAGCCAGTGAGTGGCGCCCCCTCGCGGAGAATAGAAACAATTGACGTACCACTTTAAGCGGGACCAGCTCGTACTTCTCGACCAGTCCCTTGCCCAGGAGCAGCGGCAGGAACTCGTTGAAGGTGATGAATTGGGCGATGGATACGACAATGTGTCGTGTTTCCTGGTACAGAGTCTCGTCGTCCCAGTGCGGGTTGACGTGGGCCAGCTCGTGAGCGATGCGGTTGTGTTCGCGCATGAAGATTGTGTGCAAGACGGTCAACGGAAGCTGTTCGTTCACGCGCACGTCACCTATGTCAGGGTGGTCAGGGCAAAAATGAAAAGAAAAACATTTTAACATAAAAACAAACCGATTTCAAAACGAATTTTATGACTCCGTAATTGCCGGCTTGAGCGTTATAGATATATTAAATAACTACGTAGATGTCAAAAAATTCAATTGCGCTACTTAATGTTTCGTGTTACGAGCATCGATACGCATAAATTAAAAGTAACTACAATTTCAAACGAATTATTTTGAAGAATGGACCACTTTTCAACAGAAATTTCTTTTTACACAACATCTAAAAAAATGAGAGTAGGAAAAAATAATAAATAGGGTAAATTGAAGTCTTGACCAACCTCCTTCGAAGCAGTAGATCTCTCGGTTGGGTCTCATGCAAGCCATATCCGGGCGCTCCAACCGAAACGGAAGCAGATCTTTCAAGCCGAGTTCTCGGAAGGCCGGCGTTGATTTTAAAAGACCTGCAATGTAGTCATAAAACAATCGGTGTTAAAAGAATGATTAGGTATTGGGTGTCAGTTGTACATATTGTTTGTTGAAAATTTCAAAAACATAAAAATATAAATATGTTTATATGCATGTACATGTTAAATTGATACCTTATTTGTTCTTACTCTGGGCATTTTTTTAATTTCCAGTACGTGAAAAGTTCTTTTAAATGTTATCTACAATTGTGCATGCGCTCACAACCTACCTCCTCGGAAGGTTCTGAGCGTGTTGGCAAACTCCTCCGACGAGCCGTAGACGAAGTTGGCGTCCAGCACGGAAGTGATGCGATTCATCTGGGTGCGTGGACCCAACGTGCAGCCGCCACGCTGTCCGGCGCCGGAACGCACGAACTCCAGGCAGTGGCGATTGAAGCGCGCGTAGAAATAGTCGCCGTCCGGAATGCGGATCACCATGCAGTTGGGGTGACGCTCTTCGGGAGAACGGTCGCAGCACAGTGGCTCCTCGGCCGTTTCCTCCTCTGCAAGTGAGCGAGACGAGAAATGACAAAAACAGGGAGAGTCAAGTATGCAATAATATCGAGATTGGAATTACTGCGTCATCAGTTTGTTGTGTCACGCGTGGATATCTGATCGAATTCCTTAATTTCATAGATTGTGAAATCGGAGACACAAAATGCAATTATTCAAGCATCATTCAGTCATCAGAAATAAGGATACATTAGTTGTTCACATTTTGGTCGACGATGAGGAAAACAAATGTATTATTTTGCCAATAATAGAAAAAAGATTTAAAAAATCTTTTGGAGAATCGCTGGACCAGCGAGATGAGATGAACGAGATCGCGAATGCGAAATGATAAATAGCAACGTTTGTTTTTGGATGTTGAGAAACGTGTTTAATAATGAAATAATAGAAATATATATTTTATTATATAAATAATAGAAAGTTGTTATTTATCATTTCGCATTCGCGATCTCGTTCATCTCATCTCGCTGGTCCAGCGATTCTCCAAAAGATTTTTTAAATATTTTCTCTATTTTTAACTCTGATGAACTTGACAACTGCACTCGCTATTCTTAGCGATTTAATATTTTGCCAATAATTTCTAGATGAAATCGACTGAAGCTTGAATCGACCGATATCATTCTATATATTGATATAAATTAAATCCAGAAAACCCTTTTTATCTACAGTATTTAGTTACGGCAAACGCATTATTTTGCACAAAAAAAATTAAATGCTATCGATTCCCAACTTTAATCGAAGTTCGAATCGACAGATATCATTCAATGTCGATACACTGCAAACGAAATCCAAAAGAACAACCATTAAATAACTGAAAAATCAAGAAGCGCTGATATTTTCGAACAAGGTGATCCATTGAAAAATCATTATTCGATTATGTGATCCAATACAGCACGTCCACCCATTCACGAGACTATCATTCTGGTTCACTATCAGCCTAAGTGCACCAAGAGGTGGCGTGGCGCGCGCCAGTTGCCGATTAGAGAGGCCTTTTTTTAATCCTCAGCGGGCGACTGACCTTCTGTGATGCCGGCCAGCGCCACGTCGTGATCGATGATCTGTCCCCACACGACCAGGAAGTAGGTGATGGCGTGGTCGTGGGCGTTGGTCTCGCGATGGAGGCCGGCGCTGATGATGCGCGGGTTGGGTAGAGGGTGACCGTCAACGCCCACGCGGGGGGTGTCAACACCTAAACACGAGCAAACAAAAAACAACCAATTAAACTTTTTTTCACAAAAAAACAAAATTCAATAAAAATAGACGAATGAAGAATTTCCTCTAATTAAGGAACGTGGTCAGTCGTTTCGAAGGAATGTGTTCATTTGACCTACCGTCGGGATAGGCCGGCGGCAGAAGTCGAACGAGCGAGGTACGAGTGGCGCCCCACTGCGGATGATCCAGGTTGTTGCAGAGACCGTTATGTTCACGGTAGCGTTTGGGCTCGCACTTGAACGGCTTGAGAAAGTCGGGGCAAATGCTGTCAATGAGCGTCTTGCTCGTGTCGATGAGGGGCAGACCGTGCACCACCACATCACGGGGAAGGCCGTAGCTGAAAAACGGAACACCATCACATAAGTCGAGCTCGACACGCGTTAATTTCTAGGGGCACTGCACGGAATTCAAATCGCAATTGCCTATTAGTGGTTTTAATTCGTAAATCGCGTCATTATCCGAAAATCGTTTCCTTCCGTATAGTCTGTTTAGATCGGCATTCGAGCAGATCGCGGAAAAAATTGCTATTTACTAATTGACCACAAGGCACACATTCAATTTGATTATTGCGCTAAAATGAGATATGGCTGGGATGATATACCCTGAACAGCAATTTGATGTTCAGCTTATTGGACAGATATTCCGAGAATGCGTTTTTGAAAAATTGTAACACGACATTAAGCCAAGTACAGTTCACACGTTATAAAGTGCAAATCTCGCCGATGCTCACTTTGGCAATTTGGCATAGTTTAAAAGTAGTTACTACAGTTGTCTTTTGTCAGCAAATTAAAAACAGATAATGTTGAGGTGCATGAACTTACGATTTGGCGATTATCCGGGTGACTTCCACCACGATCTGACCTGTGGGGTTAATGTCAAATGTTGTCCATTCTCTTCCGGTCGGGCCTCTGACCGCTGAAAATGGAACGACATTTAAATTAAGCCTCAGTGTTGGCGATCGAATCATTTAAAATTTCAAGCTTGCCTTTTTCTAAGAAGCAAAAAGGTTTAATGATCATTAAATATAAAATATTGTTAGGTAAAATAGTATTAATATAATATATACAGTTCATTATGTATGTTATTATTCGGATAATGTAATGTAAATGTAATGTAATAAACAACATGTAAATAATTTTGATCGGTCTAAAAACTTGTTTGGGCAAGTTTCAAGTTCTCGCCGGTTTAGTTGGTCAAGCCTTATTTCCGGGATATTTTAGGAAAAAAATTTAGCAATGATAACTCAACAGGTCGCCCATAGCGAAACGATTATTACTTTTTTTTTGCAACAATGTAAATTATTTTCAGAACGTGACTTTGATCGGCGACTACTTTCCTTGCTGAATCCGACCAAGATTATGCTCAAAATTAAAGATATTGTATTTTCGAAATTGTGTACTCACGAATTCTAGAACTGACTTCCAAGAACGCCTGGTTTATGGAATCGTACGTAACGCACGTGTGACCTCCATAGCTGCATTTTATAGGGAAATAAGATAAACACATGATATTCAATGCACAATAAATAATCGTTTTGGAGGGAAAAGGTACACTGTATCGTTTAATAGGACATCAAGCAATAATGGGTAAATGAGTCACTCCTGAGATATTTCGCAAACTATTCAATTGATAGATCAAAACCAATTTAAATTGTAATTTTGAAGTGGATTTGCTAAACGATACTAGCTAAAGCGCAATACTTTATGATCCTTTTGAGCGACATCTCAGAAAATCAGATACAATCCTTATGATGGTTATGGCAAGTGTACACTGGGAATCGGGGTGGAGTTGTTGAGATCCCGTACCTGTCGAATGGAGCGTATCCCTTAAGTAGTCCGATGCCGTGATCGTAGAGCCGACTCTTGCCACTCCTAGGAATGATAAGAGAACACTCGTCGTCTTGGTGCGACGAGATGCTCCGGCGTTGACCCGATTCAGCCGTCTGCAGAGGCGTGTACGTCAGCGTCGGATTCTCAATGCCGCCGCCACTCGTGCCATGCTGCTGGATCGCCACGGACAGCACCCACAGCAGCAACGACGCCGTGGAACGCAGCAGCGACGGCCGACTAGGCGCATGACGATGATGCCTGCAATCGAAGAGAAAAATCATCAGTCAAGGCTCATCCAGCACCTTTGGACTAAAATCACCTTTTAATGGAGCTTTCGAACGTTTGAATGGGAGAAAAGCATCAATTATCTACAATTATTTCTTGTTAAACAATTCGGCGCCGGACAACCGCTACAGTTTAGGCGGCGTGACTTGATCTGTCTTAAGAGAATCACCAACTTTATGCTTCACTTATAAAAAAAAATGGAACTGTGAGCAGACTCAAACGTTGTACTTTCTGGCTATATGTACAAATACAATGTGAACATTTTCATTTAATTCCATTTCAATTCGTAAAGTTGAGGAGGTGTTACAAATATACAGGTAGCATAAACAGTGTCGTCATCACCGTATTCGAATGTTTGGAAACGTAGTTCAAATCATCCTAATAAAAAATAGCAGTAAGTTATCTAACTCGCAAAACTGCTAATTGCTCTTCATCACGTTTTATTATTGTAAAAGTATTCGCTAGTAGTATGTAATAAACACCACTGCTGGGACTCAAACTAAGCACTGATAGGTTTCAATATTACAATACCTATCCACTAATCGCCAATCTCTACTCCAGTTTCATTTAATTAGCAGGTGTTCCCTTCTATTGAGACTGAAAGAATAAGAATAACTACAGGTCTAGTCCAAAGTTTGAATAAAATTTAAAGTGTCAAGGTAAACTTGTGCTAACAGGAAGAAAAAAAATCTCGCCGATTGTTCGATCACTTGGGTGTTCAGATATAAAAAATATATTCGAGTCAAGTCCTATATTTAGTAGCATTATGCTTGCCTGTTGACAATCAACCGTTTGATCGGTCTGTAATTCAAATGAAATGAAAAGCATCTGCAGTCGAATAAAAACTAATCGCGTTTTGACAATTACACAGCCGCTTGTTGAATCACACCGCAGCAGAAATGTCGGGCATAGTCAACACGAGAACGATAATGGAGGAGTTTCAGTGTTTAATTAAGTGGAAAATAGAGCGCACAATTTTCGCTATTCAAGGGATAAAGCTATACACAGACCCCACGAACATGTTCAGGAGATCTAATGGGATTTAATGGAAAAACGCCGATGCAAATGGGAGAAAAAAAATGTTTCGGACAGCGGTGGATATACTTTCTGTTTTCGCGTAAAACACTCAAAACTTCAACCGGTTTATGAATTTTCGCCGACTTAAATCCACGATTCCTAAAAATACGAGTTTGTAGACAAAACACGTTCCGCTCTAACGTTAAAACTCAAAAAGTAAAAAACAAAACCGTGAGACGCTTGAAAATTCGCGCTTATGCAAATAAATTGGAAACACAAAGGCGATGAAGTTATGCCTAACTTTCTCCACTATATATATGCTAATGAGCAAGGGGTTGCAGCACGTCCTCACCTGTGCACGCCACACTGAACAATTGCGTGCGAAACAAACTGAATAGAATGGCTTAGTGCGGATAACACGGCAGAACGAAGCACAACAATTCCGCAATTTGCATTTAGAGATGTTGATTATGAATACTGAAATCGAGAGTGGACATGCAACTAACCTAACGAACCTCATTGTGTATTTCTTCTGTACGCAGCTATCAGATAATATCAACTCTTTGAAGAGCATCTTCATGGCAGATGTGTTCAAAGAAAACTGTTCTCTGTGCGGTTCGACCACCATCTGCTGTTGCACAGGTCAAATTTAGCATTGGTCTGGTCAGTCTAACGTGATTGAGATTAATTGGTCGAATTGCCATCGAGAACGCAGTTGATTTCTATAAATACAGATCGAATGTTCGAACGGTATTAAAAGTTCAACGCAACTTTCACAAGCGCTCTCGTATTAAGCGTGTTTGATTAATCTAAATAATCTAATCTAAATAATAAAAAAACGATAAATCCGACGGTATTTATTTATTTTTATTGAATACGATACACAAAATGTTTTGAGGCGATGCTTGTAATTTTTTGTGGTAGGATCATCCTTTTTTGACAGTTTGCGAGAATGTCGTAGAATTACATTTTTAGACGACGGACACCATCATTGTTGTTTGTCGTCGTAAGAGTTAAGAAATTCTAATATTCTTCTTGAAAATCCAACAGCTAGCTAGCTAGCCCTAGCTAGGGGCCGTCCGGCCAATTTATCTAGCCCAAGCTTAGTATAAGCTACCTAGGTAGAGATTCTTAACGTGTACCTGATATCGTACAGACGAGATTCAGGGTTTTACTTCCATTCCGAAGGAAGGCTTCTTTAGGAATTTCTCTCGCTCGAAAATTTCCAGAGGTCTTGGTCGGGAATCGAACCAGCATCACCACTACCCCACATGAGCTAATTTCTTTTTGCGAACGAGCTTCGTTGAAAAGCGCTTATGATGCACACACGAAAGTAGTATCACGCTTTGCCACCAGGTGAATAAATATTTGCTCTTATGTATTCGTTAATGACGACACAGGCAATTCGCCATTGATTTTGTCGTTCTGCTAGTGACATGATATTTTCGCAAACAGTCTGGTATTTATCATCGATTCGCAATATAGTCAATATATAAATCTTTTTTTTTAAAGTAAAAGTGTTATATGTGAAAGTGATACACGATCAAAAACATATTCTGTGTGGAATCTAATTTATTGCGAGACCCGCGCTAAAATTGGTAGTCAACTTTCTCAGCTTAGTCGACACGTAAATCACAAAATGGTGAATTCCTATAGCAATTTTTAGGTTTAGCATTTGTCAAATAGGTGAATTTGTTCGATCCGTTCAAAATGCTCGGAGATTCACTTCTAGCGTGCGAACCACAAGTTGGCCAACCACCGCTCTGCTCTCTGCAGCTAGATTTGTATCGTAGAATCGCGAGGTTGGTATTTTAAGAGTCGTTTTTCAATGAATTCGGAATTAATGGGATTATTTTGGTTGGCGCACTTCTTAAGACGAACACAACACTATTATACACCCTCGTATGTGTATAAACAAGCGAGTGAAAACGGTGTGCGAGTGCACCCTCGAGTGCAATGGTGTTGTGGACCATGACGCAACCATGATGGTGGGACAAAAAAAATATGGTGAATCTAACAAAATTGCTTTGCGTGAAACTTTCTTTAATAAAAAATAAAAAAATAGTCGTAACCTACATCAAAGCGTGAAAAACCAACATTCCCGTAACTTAATCACCTACATGTTCGAGTATTTATAGAAATAAATAGAACTAGCAATTCGGGTGCACGCATATAGAGTAAGAACATATGAGTTGAGAACAAATCTCTGAAGTTATACATATTGTATAGTCATAATTTCCTTATGTCTGCTTTCCTCGTACATAATAAACACATACATAGTTCTAATGTTATAATTGCAATTAAGTAATTAGGTTGACCGTTCAAGTGACTAATTGAGTTCGATGATCGATCTACAGTATATTAAAAACACACTTTGTCAACAATCGATAAGCAACGACCTTGTATTTCTGTACGAATATGTTGTCGTGAATGTGATCTGGGGGTGTCAACATTTCTACTATCCGTAAAGTGATTAACTGAAGAGAAATATCTGATTGCATAACGATTCGTTGAAGCGATTAAGACAACAATACTTTGGTTCTTCGAATAAACTAATAATATTATAATTGTGCTTTAGGAAAGCAATTAAATAAGCCATAAAGGTAATTATTCAGAAAATATAAGAATAGCGACACACCAGGAAAACATTGGCAAATATTTAGTAGATCACTTATTTTTTTAAATATCGTAACTAGCGAAACGTTTCGAACGGAAAATATTAGAACATTACCTCTTCCAAAGCTAATCGCTCTATTGTGAATTGAACGAAACCAATACGTTAAATTAAGCAAGATCAACCAGTGCTTCTAGAGTATAAGCATTTTTCAACAACTTACTAGTATTTTCACGGTGAAATGCAGCTTTGGGAAAATATTTTAAAACATCGTGGCATGTGAATGGTAGTTATTAAATTTATTTCTTACAAATGGATAATGGGCCTCTTCATTACGATGTCAATATCGAGGCGCATAATTTCCAATGAATTTTAATCAGAAATAAGTGAATGAAGCGATTTCTTTCTTCAGAATGAAATAAGGTCCTTCAATGAGGTAACAAACAATTTGTGCGATATGGAGAAAGATGGGCTGGCTGAGAAATTTGTCATGAGTACATTTTGCTACATCTTTCAATGACGTCAATTGACATCAATGACGTGTCAAACGTGCCAAACTGATTGGGCACTTTCAACGTTCACCGCTAGCGTGCGACTCAAATGTCGTCGTTTCTTCATTCCACTTTTCACGTCACATTGACTTTGCGGTTTCTGATGGGCCAGCATCCGCATATGTAGCTAACGGGGTAGACGCGGTCGCGTTGTCAACGTGACTTTGACACGGACTGTAGGCAATTCCGCTCGTTACCACTGTCTGCTATTGCAGACAGATAATTTACGCATCGATTACGTCAGGAACGAATCATGAGCGAATCTCTCATGATCACGAAGACAAGTAAATTGTTTTTTAAAATGCAGCAAATACATGATTGCAATTCAACCACATGTATATAAAAAGACTATATGAACAATTAATGAAATAATAATTACAGCTGCACAAGAGACAAAATTTAAATTTGTCAATAAAATTTTAATAAATAAACGAAATTTTAAAATAAATTAAAATATTTATTGCGAATTGTTATTTTAAAAAATATGTTACATATGCTTTCATATTTTATCAGCATTTGCGATTTAGTACGCACCTTATCCTCATAATACATCGCCATAGTGCCTAAGCATCAATAGCGGGGTATGGAAAATCCTGTAGTGCAGTGACTACAGTAAATGGAAACAAAAAACCTGTACAACAACAGGTGAGGATAAACAACAAGCAAATCATTACTTTTCTTAGCCATCGTCTAAGGTTAGACAGTCTACACATGCAAGTAGAAAAATAGAAAAAAGCAATTTCCGGGCAAAGACACGTCTAGCTTATCTAACTGTCATTTAAAAAACAACAACGTTACGTCTATTTGTTGACCAAGTGCGTGAGCGCAATAACGATCATCCACGCTCCCGTCCTGGAATGCAAAAATAAGCAATTTGGGGTAGTAGCACCGTCTCACAGATTCATCTAAATTCAGTTCTCGCCGCTGCCCTTCAAATCTGGACAGCACAGACGGGGCGTCATTTTTTTGTGTCGGTGTTTTTCATTTCTGGTCATCGCACTCACTTTACCTTGCCCCCTTTTTTGATGTACGGAAAAAAGGGTTGCCGTAAAATCAGCTGACTTTTTTCACCCCCCATTCGTCCGCGCAATTTCAACCCCATTACGAGAATCCAGTTATGCAGGAAGTCACCTAACCCAACCTGTAAAAGAACTCTCCCCGCCATAACGAATTATCATTCGAGTGAGCACTTCTTTTGACCAGGCAGAGAATGTTTTATTTATTTTTTTAATGACCGAACACACTCTAAGAAAGGCGTGCATTTTAATTGCTAGTTCTTTACGATGTTGAACTCCGGCTCATATCGGCGAAGATGTTTCATGTGATGAGCCACAGTGACGATTTATATTTATTTCTAAGTGGATTTCAATGAAATTTATGTTTATTTCTAAGTGGATTTCAATGAAATTTATATCGAAAAAAATTAATTGAAATATTATATCGGCGAAGATGTTTCATGCGATGAGCCACAGTGACGATTTATGTTTATTTCTAAGTGGATTTCAATGAAATTTGGTGTTGATGCGGAGGAAAGATACATGAATCGATCGGTGTTGACCACCACGAAATTGATGTAATATGTCACATTCATTGATTCGGTGGATACCGGACACTGCAAAGCTCATCTATATCCTATATTGTAAAACTAACAATTGGATTTTCGTTTCCAGAGACTTTTTGCCGAACGGCTCAATGAAATCGCATAAAAATGAACATACCGTAAGTA
>JAQGBY010006108.1:0-13616 GCA_034698785.1 Mycogona germanica
GGTCTCGGTCGGGAATCGAACCCACGATCTCGGGAATAACAGCTCGACACGCTAACCATTACACCACCGAGACCTAAGATACTGGAGTAAGGAATGGTGTACACTTTAGCCCAATGGCTAGTGTACATGTAGGTCGACAAATTGGGCACTGTGTTGAGAAGTTTTTTTAGGTTAACTGATGGGGTTCCAAAAGCAAAAATTAGCATAGAACGAGAAATCCAAGGAGGCTGGAAGCACCGCAATCGCAACAGAGATGTTTGGGTGAATCTAGCTGATGGCTGCTGAGCACACCCAAAACATGTGGTGCTAAGAGAACGCAAGAACGGGAAACGCATGTGTCGTACCTCCTACCGTGGTCCTAACGTGGCCAGTGTTCAAGTGATCGGGTCAAATGTGGTGAACAAAAGAGCAACATTGAAAGTCAATGTTGCTTAACACTGATTTAACAATTACAAAAGTCATAGCGTGTCATTAAATTTGTTACCAAATGCTTATATTTAAAAAATCAAAATCTTTTTAGTTATCAATAATATAAGACGATCGACCCAGGCCAAATTTTTGGTTGAAAATCTGAAGCAGCATGGCACATTTACATTTCCAATGGGAAAATTAGTGGACATGCTGAGTGTGAGAAAGACCGAGTGATATCCCTGGCGTGGCCAAGAGCACGTTTACATTTCGAATGGGAAAATGAGTGGACATGCTGAGTGAGAAAGACCGAGTGATATCCCTGATGTGTCTAACATCGATACCCAGTGGGAATCGGTGCTAAGGAGGGAAGGCTTGGAAAAGTTGGTGCTCAGTGAATTATGAAATAATCCTTACCAGCAAATTAGGGTCACTGTTGTAGCCATCTTCATCCTCATCATCCTCTTTATTGGTTGTTGCCGACAGTTCCTCACTTTTCTGAGAAACCTTTGGCTTCAAATCATCTTCTGTAATATAAAAGGTTAGAAGTGCTCGGTTATTGAAATGTAAGCTTTAGACTGTGGTGTGACTTGGAACAAGTGCTTAATCAAAAAAAATGCACACAACTGAACTGTTCTTAAGAATTCACAAAGTAGATTTTAATATCTTATTATAAAAAATAAAATAAAAATTTGTGCCGCTCACATAGTGCCTATGCACCAAGAGGGGTACAGAATCTTCCTGTTGTGATACACTTCAGTGAATTAAAAAAATATGGAGGTTTGTTGGAGGTTTTTTGAACTGTTAAAATGAAATAGTTATGAAAACATTGGTTGCAACTAGTCAAAAGGGGTGTCATCAACATTGAGAAACCAACATAAAACAAGCACCATGAGGGGTACGTAACATCTGTAGTGCAGTTGACTACAGTTGATTGGAAATAAATAAATAAAACTTGACCTTGTCATTCTCGGTAAAGCCAGTCTTCGTACCTCTACCAGAATTTCCATGAGAAGCATTTTTTTTTAGCTATTTGGTAAGGAGGTTCACCTGAACCTAGATAGAAATCTAACGTATGCCTAAATTTGTATCGGCACGACCCCATAGCGAAACTTCCATTCAGAAGGCATGTGTGGAAATTTCTTTCACCCAAATAATTCTGCATGTCTCTGTCTGGAATCAAACCCTCAATCATTGTATGGATTGCAGATCAACAAGCTAACAACTATGCCACACGAGATCCCCTCGCATGATAGGCATATTAATGACCCGAGTTATTGCCTCAACCAGCTAACCCAACAATCCACCAATATAACTTGTCAGCATATGCTAGTAGCGAAGAAATATGATACAGCAATAGCAAAAAACTAGATTATAGTTATACAAATATATCTGCAAAAAGGAAAAATGTAGGCACCTAGACAGTGTTTGGTAAGTTTATTTTCAAATGTGTAAGAGCGTAGTGAAACCACTTAACTTTTTACTTTTGTTATTGAATCAACCATCTTGAGTAAATGGGGGAAAGGAATTATCACACAAATTTTAAATCTGAATGTCCGATAAGAGACAAACTTTTTTTATTCCACCTAGCAAGGGGTCAACGAACAACCAAACAGGGGAAACTAAAAAAAATTCTTTTTAAAATCTGGCATCAAATCCCACAGCATAATAAAAAAAATTAATAAAGCTCGTCGCTCACACACATTTCACAATGACACACTTTTCAAAACATTCATACACCCTCTGATACACACAATGTCTTTCATAGAAATTGAACGCCATTTGAACATGATACGCGCATACCCACATAGACTCTCGGCACAAATATGGCTGTCACCAATCTACTTGACCTACCTAAACCCACCCATTTATCTGCTTTCCCTTATCTTGGAGACAAAGTGACGATGATGGCGCTCCAGGCCATTTTCAACATCTTAAATGCCACACTGACGTTCACTTGCCCATATAAGATCAGGAACACATTTTGATAAGCCCATTCCACCACAACAGAGGACTATGACCCCGGGGTATAGATTTTATAAAAAAGTTCAGTTTTTTAACCGGTTATCAATACGGTTGTTTTGGTCCACGGCATAGTTCTCCCATGGATACACATAGCACAGTCACAACACTGAATCACTTAGTCCGGTTCACAAAACACTGCAGATTTGTCCCTTCATCTGTTTCTTCATTGTGGAGAAAACCGCTACGCCATTCTACGAAACCGGAACTGGCGATGGGCGTCGGCCATCAGTTGAAGCTGCAAACGGCTAAACTGCAAATGTTCGAATCTGGATTGTTCAGTTCATTTTGCTGATAAATTTGATGTTTGGATAACTCAAATCCATGGAGCAGAAGTGGAGAAAAGTAAATTTTCATTTTGAAACATGAAAATGTTTTTAGCACAAAAATGAATTACTTTTACTTCGCGAGGGTCAAGAGTCGGTTGACACACATTTGTGTATCTTGCGTGTAACCAAGGCGGCGGTCGGGTTAAGAGTGACTTCGATGCCCTGCACACATTTTTGCAGTTCGGCTCTGCGCCCCCTGGTGGCCAAACACTACAGCCAGTGCATCATCACGTCGCTGCTGCACAGGCGCAGAACACAAGTTTTCGGCAATTTGGGAAGGAGGAGGAAGGGTACGTTGGCACTAACAAATGCATGCTTACATATATCGAATACCATGTGGTGCCTGCACGTGTGCCTACATCGGAGAAACCTCCCACAGCGCCCCACTCCGGTTCGCCGAGCACAAAAGGGATATTTCGAACCATGACCCAGATAAGTCGGCTTTGGCAAGACATTGCATCACTTAAGGTCATATTCCCGATTGGGCCAATGTGCAATTGATATCCAGATCAGCAAAGTACTATGACCGCATGGTGGCTGAGTCATACTACATAGGCCTGGAGAAGAAAGCGCTCAACGACCAATTGAGCAACGTCAGAGCGCTCCCTTACCTACCACCAAAAAAGCCCAGAAGCACCAATGAGGAAGGTACTTCGCCATGATTCGCCCTAGAGGATGAATGTATATTCGAAAGCCGGCTCGGCCATTATTGTATATTACATATTGAAAACACGGTGTTTGTCACTATATCATAACTTTGGTTTGACCATTTCCAAGTTGTCATTTAACTCTAGCAATTTTTAATTTGTAGAATCATCAATTGTATTAATTGTCATTAAGTTAGTTTTACGGAGCATTAAACATCGCATCTGTAAACCTTGTCGCCAATATGTAATTTGTATAATCATCGTCAATTGTATTAATTGTCATTAAGTTAGTTTTACGGAGCATTAAACATCGCATCTATAAACTGTGTCGCCGTTCCTGATTGTAGTCCTTCAATCTCTCCTATTTTTGTGAAACTAAATTAGTGGATTATCTTATGAGCCTAACTACAAAGTTCACACATTACAATGTTCTTAGTGTTCACTGGTTACCTCGTTAAGGCCTGCGACATTAGTCTGTTTGCAATCGTTCGTGTACATGTTACGTTGGAGCTCCCAGAAACAAATACCGCCTGTACTGCTTGCCGGTTCTTCTGGGAGATGTAGGTCGAGAATCAGGGATGGTTGTTCAGAATGAACGGCAACAGATCCGGAACAACAGCATACATTCACAAGACTGTCATTCCGATTTGATGGCAACCACAAATCTGCAACAGTTCCCTTTAGCTCCACACATATGCAGATTAAATGGGCTACCCGATTGCTCGCCAGTTTTTCTGGGAATTGTAGGGCGAGAATAAGGGATGGTTGTTCAGAATGAACGGCAAGAGATCCGGAACAGCAAATGTTCACAAGTCTGTCATTCCGATTTGACGGCAACCACAAATCTGCAACAGTTCCCTTTAGCTCCACACATCTGCAGATTAAATGGGCTACCCAATTTGGCATAAACTTTGACACAAACATATCGCGATCACATTAGGTCGAAGCCTTGACCAATTTCCTTGGCCAGATTTTCTGGCAGTATGTTGCGAGAGTTTGTATATTCTAATTATTTTTCATCAGTTATTTTGGGTCATCTAGCCCTTTAGCCGGTGAATTAATTTTCACTAAGTGACATGGCACCGGCGAATTAATTTTCAAAAGTCACTTTTTGTGGAAAAAATTCATAACTTTAGATCCGGAAGCCCTTGACACTTAACAGTTGGCAATTTATAAAAATAAGATAAAGGTGGTTACCTTTCAGAAGATGGTCTGGGTGTGGTACAGCTCAAAGCACGGTTCGAGACACAATCTGACATCACATGCCGGACACCAAAATCGAGTATCTTTTTGTATTTTCTTTCCTTGGTCGATCGCCTTTGAGCTGCACACAACACATCTCCTTAAAGGCTTGGGTTTGCACTTTTTTGCCGGAACATACCTGGCAAAGTGCCGTTCCAGCAGCCGTGCTGGAGCAGGGTGGCTACTGGATGGGCAGCCAGGTCTGGAAGCTTGCTGGCTGTCACTGTGAAAATGGGCTAGCAATATCGATCACACCAGTGCCAGTCGAAAATCCAGCAGCATCTCGGCCCGCCCACCAAGCTTTTGCTGGATTATGAAGCTATTGAAGATGGCTTGGTTGACCAGGTCCCAGAAAATCTTGTAAAAAACCCAGCTCCTCTTCCAGACCGAGGTGTAGTAGGTCAGGCACTGGTCAGCACGATCCACTCCACACATGGTGTTTGGGTTAGGTTAGATTTGGCTTGGCCAGGATCTTGCCCCAACACTGGATGTTCCCAAAGGTGCTGTCATGGATGGTGGTCAGCAGGTGGATGTCCTTGTTGTCCCACCACTTGATTGCACACACCTTGCCCCGGGTGAAGGCCACCAGCTCACTCTTCATCAGTTTGGTGGTCCTCATTTTGGGTGGCATGTCCTTCCTGTTGATCCGGACGGTGCCAAATGAGTTGGTCCTCCGGATCAGCAGTAGGCCAGTCAAGTAGGGGGACATATCATAGTTGTTAGATGTCAGGCCTCAGTGTGTGTGTGCGGGTGCTTTTTGAGGTGACAAGCACTGGGCATATACCTGCCTGGTTTCTGCCTTCTCATTGCTGACTGTCTACAGTAGAAATAGCTCAGTACCACACTGATAGGTTTAGGCACCCTGCCACCTACAACTTCCTCTAGAGACGTGTCTTCCACTGTGCTTCGGGCCTGCCACCTAGAATATGCCACGAAGATTTCAACAGTAGTTGTAGGCCATGAAACAGTTGCCCTTGTCCAGCAGCACATCTAGCAAGTTCATGACAACTTGAACTGTCTGGGGCTCATTTTTATATTTTTCGTCCAGAGCCATGCCTTTCCCAGTGTAGATGATTGAGGTCTAGACATATCTGGTGCTGGCCTCACACAGCATGAAAAACTTCATGCCAAACTGGGCGCGTTTCAGGGGAAATGTACTGCTTCCAGAGCAGGTTGCCCTTGTGCAGGGGGACTCATCAATCAAAATGATCTGACCTGGGCTGTAGGCAGTTTGAAACTTCTTCAGCATGGCAGAATAGATGGGCCAGATCTTTCTAAGCTTCACTGCAAGAAACACTGCAGATTTGTCCCTTCATCTGTTTCTTCATTGTGGAGAAAACCGCTACGCCATTCTACGAAACCGGAACTGGCGATGGGCGTCGGCCATCAGTTGAAGCTGCAAACGGCTAAACTGCAAATGTTCGAATCTGGATTGTTCAGTTCATTTTGCTGATAAATTTGATGTTTGGATAACTCAAATCCATGGAGCAGAAGTGGAGAAAAGTAAATTTTCATTTTGAAACATGAAAATGTTTTTAGCACAAAAATGAATTACTTTTACTTCGCGAGGGTCAAGAGTCGGTTGACACACATTTGTGTATCTTGCGTGTAACCAAGGCGGCGGTCGGGTTAAGAGTGACTTCGATGCCCTGCACACATTTTTGCAGTTCGGCTCTGCGCCCCCTGGTGGCCAAACACTACAGCCAGTGCATCATCACGTCGCTGCTGCACAGGCGCAGAACACAAGTTTTCGGCAATTTGGGAAGGAGGAGGAAGGGTACGTTGGCACTAACAAATGCATGCTTACATATATCGAATACCATGTGGTGCCTGCACGTGTGCCTACATCGGAGAAACCTCCCACAGCGCCCCACTCCGGTTCGCCGAGCACAAAAGGGATATTTCGAACCATGACCCAGATAAGTCGGCTTTGGCAAGACATTGCATCACTTAAGGTCATATTCCCGATTGGGCCAATGTGCAATTGATATCCAGATCAGCAAAGTACTATGACCGCATGGTGGCTGAGTCATACTACATAGGCCTGGAGAAGAAAGCGCTCAACGACCAATTGAGCAACGTCAGAGCGCTCCCTTACCTACCACCAAAAAAGCCCAGAAGCACCAATGAGGAAGGTACTTCGCCATGATTCGCCCTAGAGGATGAATGTATATTCGAAAGCCGGCTCGGCCATTATTGTATATTACATATTGAAAACACGGTGTTTGTCACTATATCATAACTTTGGTTTGACCATTTCCAAGTTGTCATTTAACTCTAGCAATTTTTAATTTGTAGAATCATCAATTGTATTAATTGTCATTAAGTTAGTTTTACGGAGCATTAAACATCGCATCTGTAAACCTTGTCGCCAATATGTAATTTGTATAATCATCGTCAATTGTATTAATTGTCATTAAGTTAGTTTTACGGAGCATTAAACATCGCATCTATAAACTGTGTCGCCGTTCCTGATTGTAGTCCTTCAATCTCTCCTATTTTTGTGAAACTAAATTAGTGGATTATCTTATGAGCCTAACTACAAAGTTCACACATTACAATGTTCTTAGTGTTCACTGGTTACCTCGTTAAGGCCTGCGACATTAGTCTGTTTGCAATCGTTCGTGTACATGTTACGTTGGAGCTCCCAGAAACAAATACCGCCTGTACTGCTTGCCGGTTCTTCTGGGAGATGTAGGTCGAGAATCAGGGATGGTTGTTCAGAATGAACGGCAACAGATCCGGAACAACAGCATACATTCACAAGACTGTCATTCCGATTTGATGGCAACCACAAATCTGCAACAGTTCCCTTTAGCTCCACACATATGCAGATTAAATGGGCTACCCGATTGCTCGCCAGTTTTTCTGGGAATTGTAGGGCGAGAATAAGGGATGGTTGTTCAGAATGAACGGCAAGAGATCCGGAACAGCAAATGTTCACAAGTCTGTCATTCCGATTTGACGGCAACCACAAATCTGCAACAGTTCCCTTTAGCTCCACACATCTGCAGATTAAATGGGCTACCCAATTTGGCATAAACTTTGACACAAACATATCGCGATCACATTAGGTCGAAGCCTTGACCAATTTCCTTGGCCAGATTTTCTGGCAGTATGTTGCGAGAGTTTGTATATTCTAATTATTTTTCATCAGTTATTTTGGGTCATCTAGCCCTTTAGCCGGTGAATTAATTTTCACTAAGTGACATGGCACCGGCGAATTAATTTTCAAAAGTCACTTTTTGTGGAAAAAATTCATAACTTTAGATCCGGAAGCCCTTGACACTTAACAGTTGGCAATTTATAAAAATAAGATAAAGGTGGTTACCTTTCAGAAGATGGTCTGGGTGTGGTACAGCTCAAAGCACGGTTCGAGACACAATCTGACATCACATGCCGGACACCAAAATCGAGTATCTTTTTGTATTTTCTTTCCTTGGTCGATCGCCTTTGAGCTGCACACAACACATCTCCTTAAAGGCTTGGGTTTGCACTTTTTTGCCGGAACATACCTGGCAAAGTGCCGTTCCAGCAGCCGTGCTGGAGCAGGGTGGCTACTGGATGGGCAGCCAGGTCTGGAAGCTTGCTGGCTGTCACTGTGAAAATGGGCTAGCAATATCGATCACACCAGTGCCAGTCGAAAATCCAGCAGCATCTCGGCCCGCCCACCAAGCTTTTGCTGGATTATGAAGCTATTGAAGATGGCTTGGTTGACCAGGTCCCAGAAAATCTTGTAAAAAACCCAGCTCCTCTTCCAGACCGAGGTGTAGTAGGTCAGGCACTGGTCAGCACGATCCACTCCACACATGGTGTTTGGGTTAGGTTAGATTTGGCTTGGCCAGGATCTTGCCCCAACACTGGATGTTCCCAAAGGTGCTGTCATGGATGGTGGTCAGCAGGTGGATGTCCTTGTTGTCCCACCACTTGATTGCACACACCTTGCCCCGGGTGAAGGCCACCAGCTCACTCTTCATCAGTTTGGTGGTCCTCATTTTGGGTGGCATGTCCTTCCTGTTGATCCGGACGGTGCCAAATGAGTTGGTCCTCCGGATCAGCAGTAGGCCAGTCAAGTAGGGGGACATATCATAGTTGTTAGATGTCAGGCCTCAGTGTGTGTGTGCGGGTGCTTTTTGAGGTGACAAGCACTGGGCATATACCTGCCTGGTTTCTGCCTTCTCATTGCTGACTGTCTACAGTAGAAATAGCTCAGTACCACACTGATAGGTTTAGGCACCCTGCCACCTACAACTTCCTCTAGAGACGTGTCTTCCACTGTGCTTCGGGCCTGCCACCTAGAATATGCCACGAAGATTTCAACAGTAGTTGTAGGCCATGAAACAGTTGCCCTTGTCCAGCAGCACATCTAGCAAGTTCATGACAACTTGAACTGTCTGGGGCTCATTTTTATATTTTTCGTCCAGAGCCATGCCTTTCCCAGTGTAGATGATTGAGGTCTAGACATATCTGGTGCTGGCCTCACACAGCATGAAAAACTTCATGCCAAACTGGGCGCGTTTCAGGGGAAATGTACTGCTTCCAGAGCAGGTTGCCCTTGTGCAGGGGGACTCATCAATCAAAATGATCTGACCTGGGCTGTAGGCAGTTTGAAACTTCTTCAGCATGGCAGAATAGATGGGCCAGATCTTTCTAAGCTTCCAGCTGGAGTAGGTGTCCTTCTCCTGCTGGATGGAAACATTGTCGACGAAGTGCATGAACCAGGTGATCATGCTGAACCGGTGCTCCTGCCATCTGCTCACTGCTGGACCAGTAGCTGTCAACAATGGGCTTGATGATCACCCTGCTGGATGACAAGGCCCAGCCACATCCAGAAGTCTGCTAGAACTGAGATTTGGGGGGCCGAGGATCATGCTGGCCAACTGCTGGCCGGCATACCATAGTGTCTGGCAAAAACACTTTAAAGATCTCCAGGGGGTCTGAGTCCACCCTTAACTTGGCGGTGATGATGCTGGTTGGTCCCGGACTCCCCTGGAATGGAAATTCTGGACTGGCTGGATCATAAAGGTCCGGCCAAATGCAATATGCAAATTTCGGGCAGACCAGCCCAAAAACATGCACTGCTCACTTCACTTTCTTTATAGGAACTGCCGAATTCAGACAAATTCACTGCTGGATGACCCAGGCACATCCGTAGCACTATACCCGGGTCATCCAGCTCTTGATCCAACAAATTCGGCGCCAAATCCAGCAAATTTGACACTGATGTGCCTCGTTTTCATGTTACCATGCACACGGCCATTTTTAGGTTCCCTTTTTACTTGACACACTTCATTGCCCCTCCCGCATCACTGTCGCCGCCAGATGGCGACAGTGATCGCATGATCATGAATCCAACACCATTGGAAAGGCCGTAAAAACGTGAATCCAGTCGGTCGGTCAATCCAATGGTGTCGGACCCATGACTAGGGGATTCACGAGGGGCAAAAAATTCGCATAGTGCAGTGGCGAACATGTTTCATCACTGCCTACAGGGATGGCTTTTTGCAGCAACGAGACATGTTCATCACTCCCGGGTTAATAGTTTTCAGAGGCATGAATGGCTCAGTCGCCTTTGATTGCTGCGGCCTTGGGTTCGGTGTGGTAGCTCCCCCTGTTGGCATATGGGTCACCCCTCTTGGCCACAGGGCGTGCACCGGGGAGGGAAAGGAGATGGAAGGGCAGATCGCCTGGTGCTTATAAGTGCTCCTTTGTTTCATTCTCAAAAATGGAACATGGCGATCTTCAGGTACTTCCAAAAAAAGAGAAACCTATCTAACCTTTTAACTTTGACTTCCCCCTGCTTTATTTTCACAAATACTACCCTGGTTTAACATTTAACTGTACAGGTTTCATGACTTCACTTCCATTTTGAAGGAAGGTGTGCAAAAAGATTTCTCTCGGCCAAAACATTCCAGAGGTATGTCTGGAATCGAACTCAGGATCACGGGACTAACAGTTCGATGCACTAATCATTTTGCCACACGAGACCCTCTATGCTTTTGTGTCAGTTCAGTGAGTAAAGATTAGGTTGGACTAAGAAGATATGACCCTTGCCTCCACAAGATTTCTTTCATAAAACTGATGTGGAACCTCTTACCAAGTCTTTTCCTCGAAATAACTTTTCTGATGTCCAGGCCTTGCTGCAAAGCCAGAAGCTCTGCTTCTAGATCGTCATCGTCAAGCTCATCATCCAACCCACCACCTTCAATATCATTAAGATCAGGAACGTCTAACAAGTTGATCTGAAATTAGAAAATGCATAACATTTTTAGAAAACACATAACTCTTTTAGTAAGCAGATTCATAGATTAATGTCAACTAATATGCTAAAAAAAACACAGGCGACATCCTTCCATACTTGTATCTATTGCATTCCTTGGAATTTAAATGTAAAAATCAAAACCTAGTGCAACTTAAACCTAAGTTAAATCCTCATTTGGTCAGTCAGCCAGCAAAATTATATTCAACTTCAAACTCGCTTAAGACTGACATCAAAAGGTATCGTGTAGATGTAAGCATCGGATCAATGCAAATTGCATTGATCCACACTTCCATCGCCACACTCTTTCCGTGTGCCCACTGTGGCCAGTGGCTACGTTTTGGTCACTAGGGGGGCCAACATCACCCAAGCCAATGTCGGCGATTGCACACCGGCGATCTTGGTCACTCCTGCCTCAGCGACCAATGGGCTAACTAGCCCAATTGGTCTACGCTGCCAGCCACAATACAAACCAATGTAGAAGTAGTAAGAAATTGTCCGGTTGCGTTGTCTTTCTCGCGTTTCTCTTTCACGCCAACGGAATGGCCAAGTTGGGCCCACGGACCAAAGAACTAAACACCGCACGGGAATGCGGTAGCGCCTTACACCAGCACAGCCGAGTGGAGATGTATAGCCCCAGTGCACGCTACGGATTGCTGCCCGTTGACGATCAGAAAGCAAGTAGGCTGTGAGCGTGTGCCGGTAGTCGCCCAGATGTTGGAACCAGAAAGCTTTGACACACCAACTGCCGTTGACGATTGAGCTCCACTGTGCACACTGAATGTGTTTTCTGAAGAAGATAGGAGGAAAGCAGCCGAGACTGCCGACAAACGCCAAGTAACAAAAATATACTCGAACACTCGTAAAATGGGTTGATACTCTTTTTGCTCTTGTTGAAAGACGTTCAAATTAAAGTTTAGAGTGTATAAAATGTTTTTACATGATGTTTTCAAGAATGAAAAAGCAACAGGTTGTTTAAAGTAAAGAACACAAACTTTCATTTGGTTTTTGTTTCTTGTGCTTCTTCTTGTGCCAAGATGGTTGGAATCAGATCAGATAAAAATAAGTATGTAAGCGGGACTGAAAACACCACTTAACTATTTTATTTATTTCCTTATATTTGAATCTCCCTAATTCTATACACCATCCTGGAGCAAAACAATTATCAAACAACCAAATTTATATTTGAATACAATCTGCCATATTACATTTCCTTGTTGTGATGAAACATTAATTTGCTTTAAACAAAATGTGCAGCGCAACAAACATACACTTTAATCAGATTTTTTGAGTTTCATTAAAGTTCTAATTTTACTTAACGTCGTTGGCAGTCTGCTGCTCTCTCTCTCTTGGCAGTTCACACTGACGCAATCGCGGTGCACATGGTAGAGCTCAATCCGGAATGGGAGTGGGTGTGTCGATATCTTCCGGCCCAAACGTTTGGAGGACTATCGGTCCGCGCACATGGTGTAACTCACTTTTTGGTCATCACCATAATCGCGATCAGTCATGCAGACCGGGGCATACCTCCTCTTCTCTGCTGGGCTGGCGTAAAATGCAATTGCATTTTTGGGCGGCATTCAGTTATCCACATGCAGCTTGACTTGGCCTTAGCGCAAAAACGCGAAAGATAAACTCGAGACAAAAACGTGACCAATGAAAAGCAATGTTTTTACATTGGGTAGGTTAGGCATCAGCAGGTTAGACCAATTGGGATAGTTAACCCAATGGTCGCTGAGGCAGGAGTGACCCAGATCGACGGCATGCGTTTGCCGACGTTGGCTTGGGCGACGGTCCAAAACTTTTGCCATTGGCCACAGGGAGCGCACACTTTAGAGGTGGTGATGTAAGCCCTGGATTGATAGCTGCTGCTATTGAATTCAATAGCAGCCACTCTCGATCCAACACATACAAGTAAATAAATGTAAAGTGAAAATTCAGTGACGCTTACATAGAGTAGCATTGATTTTGAACAAAATGGATATTTATTTGAATTGCACAATATGAAACACACAAAAAATGTATTATAATGCCAAAACTTTGAATTATATAAGATGAACAGAATACTGAACACAAAACCTAAAAGGCAATAGACACGTGGATCCAAACAATGCCCAACCATACTTCCACTTGAAGAGTATTCAAATTGACAGAAGAGCTGTCAAATTGTGTAACTAGGTATCTCGGGTTAAATGCGGAATTTGGCCTGTCCAGCCTAAACAAAAGGCCTACGAGACAGGGGCTTACGTCATTGACAAATATTGACCACATGTTCACTAATATTGTTTTCTCTTGGTATGTTTGTTCTGTCATGGATATTAGCATTTCAGATCACTGAATGCTAGTATTTAATGGTACTGCTCTTTCAGCCTCTGGTGGAAATGAGCTGCCAGGTTCCATTCCTGGGCAGGTACTGCAAGTTAGGTGGGCCCTAAATCAAAGATTATTTCACACGAAACTTCAAACAGCTGACTGGAGTCCAGTTTATGCCAGGACGAACTCAGAAGGAGCTCTTGGGAAATTTATAGAGATAATGGCACAACTTAAAAATGACAGCATGTGCTGGGTAGGGCCTAGAAGTCAATTTGGTATAAAATCATGGATCACTGAAGATATTTTGTGGATAATAACTAAAAACCTTCTTTTTCGCCTTGCGAAGAAATACAAACATCATCTTAGATTACAAAACTATTATAAAAAGTTCAGGTC